>JANAVB010042420.1:30350742-30383242 GCA_029216955.1 Iris pallida
CTGAGATACGTGAAAGACATCATGAACTCCTGCTAGGTTGGGTGGAAGTGCAACCATGTAAGCTACCTCTCCAATCCTGCCAAGTATCTCGAACAGCCCGATGTATCTGGGGCTCAGCTTCCCTCCTCGTCCGAACCGGATCGTCCCTCTAGTAGGCGATATCTTCACTAGCACCATATCACCGTCTGCGAACTCCATCGGTCTGCGACTAGCATCAGCCCAGTATTTCTGCCTGTCCTGAGCTACTCTGAGCCTGTCTCTGATCATCCCGACTTTCTCTGCTACATCAGTGATCATCTCTGGCCCAAGCATAACTCTGTCTCCGACATCGTCCTAAAAGAGCTGTGTGCGACATCGTCGTCCATATATCCCCTCGAAAGGAGACATACCGATGCTGGCTTGGTAGCAGTTGTTGTATAAAAACTCTACCAAGTGCAGATGGCTCTCCCATGATCCTCCAAAGTCCAATACGCAGGTCCTCAGCATATCCTCCAGTGTTTGTATCGTCCTCTCGGACTACCCATCTGTCTGTGGGTGGTATGCCGTACTGAACTTGAGCCTACTGTCCAACTCCTCCTGCAAGCTCCTCCATTAGTGGGACGTGAATCTGTTGTCTCTATCCGACACGATGCTCACTGGCACTCCGTGTAGGCAAACTATCTGTTGCATGTATAGCTCTGCCAACTTCTCGGTGGAAAGCCCCACCTTGAAGGGTATGAAGTGTGCACACTTCGTCAGCCTGTCCACGATGACCCAAATGGCATCCTTCCCTCCTTGGGAACGAGGAAGCCCTGAGACGAAGTCCATCATAATATGTTCCCACTTCCACTCGGGAATGGGTAACGGCTGTAACAAACCAGCTGGCCTCTGACGCTCCGCCTTGACCTGCTGGCAAACTAGGCATATCGAGATGAAACGTGATACATCCCTCTTCATCCCGTGCCACCAAAGATGTTCCCGTAAGTCACGATACATCTTGTTAGCTCCAGGGTGAATAGAATATCTCGATCGGTGCGCCTTCTACAAGACTGCCTCTACCAGCTCTCCTTTTGGCACGCACAATCGGCTGCCATGCCTCAAGGATCCATCCTCTGCTATAGTGAAGTCATCCAGCAATCCAGCTAAAGCCTGGGCTCGATATCTGCGAAGGCTCTCATCTGCAGACTGTGCCTCCCTGATTTGCTCCATCAAACCTGACTGAATATCAAGCACCATCATCTGTATCACTGATCCTGGCCGAACTAGCTCGATACCGAGCTTCTCCAGATCTTCCCGCAAATGCCGATCTATCATCAGATACCATGCCATCAGATGCATGCTCAGCGCATCCGCCACCACATTTGCCTTTCCGGGGTGATACTGTAAATCGATATCGAAGTCTTTCATCAACTCCAACAATCGTCTTTGTCTCATGTTCAGCTCTTTCTGCGTGAACACATACTTCAAGCTTTTGTGGTCAGTAAAGATTTTCACACGCTCTCCGTATAAGTAATGTTTCCATAACTTGAGTACAAATATCACCGCAGCTAACTCTAGGTCATGGGTAGGATACTTCCGCTCATGAGTCCACAATTGCCTAGATGCATAAGCAATCATTTTTCCATGCTGCTGTAGGACACATCCTAGCCCCTTTCCTGAAGCATCGCTGTATATGGTGAAACCTCCAGAACCTGAAGGTAAAGTCAGAACTGGAGCGGTCGTCAGCCTCCTCTTCAGCTCCTCAAATGCTGCCTGGCAGTCCTCTGACCAAATGTACTCTGCGTCCTTCTGCGTCAGCTTCGTCATGGGTTCAGCTATCCTAGCAAAGTCCTGGACGAACTTTCTATAATAGCCTGCTAAACCCAGAAAGCTCCTGATCTCTGAAACTGACGTCGGAGCCTTCCATGTCTCAACTGCAGCAATCTTCTTGGGATCCACCGAGATTCCCTCTCCAATAACTACATGGCCGAGAAACTCCACTCGGTCTAAAAAGAACTCGCACTTCGACAATTTGGCAAATAATTTCTCCTACCTCAGAATCCCCAAAACTGTCCGCAAGTGCTCTGCATGCTCCTCCGGCGTCTTCGAGTATATCAGGATGTCGTCGATAAACACTACGATGAACTTATCCAGATACTGGTGAAATGTCTTATTCATCAAATTCATAAAGACAGCTGGCACATTTGTGAGACCAAATGGCATCACCAGAAACTCGTATTGCCCGTACTTCGTGTTGAACGTCGTCTTCTGGATGTCTGCTGCCCTAACCTTCACCTGGTGGTACCCAGATCTCGAGTCTATCCTGGAAAACACCTTCGCCCCACTCAACTGGTCGAATAAACATCTATCATGGGCAGAGGATATTTGTTCTTGATGGTGATGGCATTCAAGGCCCGGTAGTTAATACACAACCGGACTGTACCATTCTTTTTAGGCACAAAGAGCACTGGCGCTCCCCATGAAGAAGCACTAGATCGAATGAAACCCTTTTTCAACAGGTCATCAATCTGCTCTTTCATCTCTACGGCCTCCTTGGTATTCACTCTATAGCAAGCCCGGGATACTGGTGATGAACCCGACACTAAATCTATAGTGAACTCCACATCTCTGTCAGGCGGAAGTCCTGGAAGATCCTCTGGAAATACATCCATAAACTCCCTAATGATAGGGTGTGGCGGTGCTACGTCCCCAACTGTCGCACAACAGTTCGGCTCTAGGCTGATCTCCGGCCCTGTCCTCCTGACTCTGAATGGTGTTGTGCCTGGGGGACTGAACAAAATACTACCCTCATGACAGTCTATAGATGCATGGACATAGCTAAGCCAGTCCATCCACAATATGATATCATAACCGGGGAGTGGCATCACAAAAAATCGTCCCTCAAACTCTCTCCCCGCTATAGTAATAGAGCATCTATAGATAGCTCTAATAGGCACTGGTTCTCCTTCCGTCATCACTCTACTAATCTCTGCAGTAGGTGTAGATACTAAGTGGTGTTCATGCATAAACTCTAATGATAGAAAGCTATGAGATGCACCAGAATCAAACAAGCATAGAGCTAGAAAAGTATGCAAATAAATATGACCTGTGATGACGTCAGCTAAGTAATCTGGCTCCGAAACCTGCTCCGGCTCTGGCTCAAGGGCTAGGCTATAAGTCTTCCCCTGAGGTCCCTTATGCTGCTGCAGATGTTGCCCAAACCTCTGCTGCTGAGTCGGAAGTGGCCCTCTGGGTCCCGTGGCTACTGGGCAGCTCCGAAGCTGATGGGTGGCAGACCCACAAGCCAAACACTGACCCAACCTCTTCCTACAGATGGTAGCGTCGTGGCCTGCCCTCTTGCAGAATACATAAAAACCTCCCTTCGACTGCTGTCGGGGTCCCGGGGCTCTAATCGGTGGGGTCGGGTGATGTAATGTAGAAGGACGGTATGTCTGCTGGTACGACGTTGGTGCTTTCTGCTGGAAAGCCTGACGCTTGGACGGTCCTTCGAGGTGTACAGAAGTCGGCCTCGTGCATGACAGAACACGCTCCTCGATGCTCCGGGCCAACTCTAGGCTCTGGTAATAGTCAGTCGTACTGTTTGCCACTATAAGAATGCCAATGTCTGGAACTAGACCATGGCAAAACCTATGGGTCATCTCCTCTGGGTCTGCAACCAGACTAGGAGCGAAACGGCTCAGGCGACTAAACTCTGCCGTATACTCGTCGACAGAACGGTTCTCCTGCTGGATGTTCTGGAATCGTAGCCCTATGGCTACTCTAGCAGTGGTCGAAAAGAATTTCTTCTTGAACTGGGTCTTGAACTGATCCCAAGTGGCCCTCCCTCTCGTAAATAACGGCTCATTCCGGAACCAAACTCCTGCCAAGTCTATCAGCAGAAATCTCGCTGCCTCGACCTGGAGGTCGTCCGGCATCCTAACTCCAAGGAGCTTCCTCTCTACCGAGTCTAGCCAGTCATCTGCTACTACTATGCCCTCAGTCCCTGAGAACTCCTTGGGGTTCAGACCCATAAAGTCCTTGATCGTCCCCGCTCTCTGTCGTGGCTCTACAGGTGGTGGGACCACGATACGTTCCTCAGAATGCTCCATGCTCTGGCGGAGTAGGGTAGTTTGCTCCTGATGGGTTGTTAGGAACCCCTGGATCAGAGTGAGCAGTTGGTTCCCGTCGAGTGTGACGGAAGCCTAGGTAGGTATGGTGATAGGGGTGGTGGAAGTATCGGGTCCTGCTGGGACTGTGATGTGGAAGGTGGTGGAGGTATCTGGGTTGGTAGATTTGTGGAGTGTGGGAGTATGGTAGGTGGAGGTGGAGGTGTATCAGTCAACTGGTCAGCTGACTGGATGGGGAGTGTGCCATTCTCAGGTGTGACATACTGGGATGAACGAGTAAGCACCATCTAATTACAATAAAAAGGACTTATAAGGACTTGTTAAAGTAAGCAATCATAGACAAGGAAATCTAATTATAATAGCAAGCATGAGATGTATTTCCTATGTTGCAATCCTAGCATTCCTCTAGGTGTTCTAAGCGTCATTCCTAATGTTGTCTAATTACCTTAAGTTCCTAATTGCAGGCATGCTTGGTACAATAACGTAACCAAACAATTTAGTCTCGACCTGCATGGGCCACCACTAAAAACATGTCACGACCCGCTACCCAAATTATTGGGCCGGGCCGAGTGATGTCCAGCCTACGCTTGAGATAAAACATAGTAAGTTGTTCTAAAGATAACAGGATAAAACTAAATGTGCTAACAGTTCTATAAGTGAATAAAAGTCATAAATGCTCCAAACACAAAAGTCGTCTCATATAGTAATAAGTCCAAGTACAAGTCTGAAATGTAAAACTGGATACATGTCCAATTACAAAATATGTAGTCTAATACATGACTACACTAAGTATCCCAAGCAACTACGCAAACTAGACGAGTTTCCCCGTAGGAACATCCTCGTAAGGCAAAGCCTGGTCCTCGGCAGTATTTCCATAATATGGGTTACAGAGCAACTCCTCCTCAGTAAGAATACCTACAACGTTATCCTGTCAGGACGGAAGCAAGTATTGAATCTAACAAACATATAATACTGATCATGTGATGAAAAGAAATGACATATCATGTTTATTCAGTTTTTGTTACATGGCAATAATTTATTATTTTAAAGTTTAAAACTGTAGTAGGTGAGTGATCAGTCAATAGGTAATCAGGATGTACAGTGGTACATATCAATTTTTTGAAGTGTACATACGTACACTTAACGGCATCGGTGTATATCCATACACAAATGCGGGACCAGACATACGACACAGATACATATAGAATGTAACGGTGCTCGGTAAATACATACGGAGAAGGGGGTCATGATCACGTACACTACTAGCAGTTTCCCCTTAACCCGTTATTTAAGCATGTGAGAAATATAAAAAGTATCCTAAACATGGCAGAGACTGAAAGTAATGCAACATGTAAAGTTCTAACTTGCTACCCCAAGGATCAGCATTTAACATGGTTGGTGAATCACAGTTTATGGTTTATGGCAGTATGTAAAGTTTGTAGAAAGTACTTGCCTCTAGCAAAGCAAGCTGCGATAAAAGTGCTATAGATGTCTGGTAACTCGCCACTGTAGAAATAAATACATAAACTTAGTTTTTACACTAAGCTAAAATACTAAGACACTAATTGGTGCAATACGACTTGTGACTGGGCAACTAGCCAAAATGATGACTTTAGCATAGGAGACCAATGTGGGGTGACACACTACTATAACTAACTTTCTAGGGTCTTTACACTAGTGAGGGGTGAGGTTCAACACGGCTATAACTCAAAATAACACAAAAAGTTGCAAGTCGTAAATATTTAATAATTAAATCAAATGATCATTCTGTTCCAACAATTTTTGAGATAGACAAAAAGCTCAATTTTACATAAAATAAAATACCAAAATGATCCTTGCTAATTATAGAAATTTATTATAATTTTTTTGGAATTTATTAACCAGTACAAGTATTTTATAAAAATCAGTTTTCCTTAGTACACAGAAAATGAGTTCTGGTTTCATATGCCAAAATAGTGACAAAACTGTAAATTAAATACTGTAAAAATTATACTAAATTAGCTAAATTAATATAGTATCTAAATACTATTTTTCCAGAATTCTAACAGCAATTTAAGTATTTTTAGGAAATCAAAAACAGCATGGTACACAATCTAAAATTAAATAATTATTTATCTACGTATTTTGTCCATTTAAATAATTTGAACCAGAGTTCAAATACAGGACCCAAGGCCATGAATCAAGTCCAATATGACTTGTACAGGTCTTGAATGTGTGAAAACACATTTGAGCCCAAAAATCCATGCTAGGCTTGGACACCAAATGGTTGCAGTAATTAAAATACACAAAAATACAAAGACGTAAAAATATATAATAAATATTAATATTTTAACTATGTGAAATTATACATAGTTGTCACATAAATATGACAAGTATATGTACATATATTAAAGTATAATATATGTACAATATTTTGTAAAGTAATAAGACTAAAAATAGCTATGTATACATATATATATACATATATAACATATATATATATATATATATATATATATATATATATATATATATATATTTCCTTTTATATATATATATATATATATATTTATATATATATATATATATATATATATATATATATATTTCCTTTTATATATATATATATATATATATATATATATATATATATATATATATATAAATATATATATATATATATATATATATATATATATATATATTTATATATAAAAGGAAATATATATATATATATATATATATATATATATATATATATATATATATATAAATATATATATATATATATATATATATATATATATATATATATATATATATATATATCTAAGAAATAAATATATAATATATATTTAAATACTGTACATATACTTATATAACATATATATATAATAATATATATATATACAGAAATACATATATACATATATATATATATATATATATATATATATATATATATATATATATATATATATATATATATATATATATATATAAAAGCATATAAAAAAGAAAAAGAAAAAGAAAAAGGAAATCAATAACAACGCAGGGGGGTTCGAACTCGGCCCTCTGGGTCGGGTTCTCAAGTTGGGTCGGGCTGGCCAGGGGGTCAGCCCGCAGCTTATGTTAGGGGGAGGGTTTTAATTATATTTATTTAGGTTTTAGTTAAATAACAGTAAACCCGATATAACAACCCTGTGTCCTGACAGTTTGGGACACAGGAGTCTACGTGTCCGTGCTAAGCACGACACATACGGGTCATGATACGCGTGTCCAGTCCTATCCCCGTGCTCGCCAGGACACTGCGAACCACATATGTGTGCACGAGACACACACGACACTAATTCGACACTGCAACTTACGTGTCGGACTTTGGGAAGGGTTTTCGAACGTGCTGGACGGCGGAGGAGGCGATGGGGAAGCGGCGCTCGGGTGGCGATCGACTCGCCTTGGCGTGGCACGTCGGTTGATGGTGGTTGGGGGCGGTGAGTGTCGTCGGGGAGTCTGGACGGGGTTTATCGGAGTTAGGGTTAGGGTTTAGGCTGTAGGAGAAGAAAGGGGGTGGCTGGGTGGTCGTGCGGTTATTCTAGGGTTAGGGTTTGGTCTAGGGTTTCATTTTATAGGAAGAGAAGTCGGTTGGGGGCGTCGTGCTGGCCGGAAATGGCGGGGGCAGGTCGGCCGGTCGTCGGTCAGTCGGGTCGTCGGGGGTGGGTAGATTTAGGTTTTACTCTTAGGTCCCTAGACTTTAGGATATTGCAAATAGGTCCAACAGTAGGTAAGTGTAATTAATAATTTGCATAAATGAAATATAATCAATTTACAATTTGCAAACTGGTATATTAACAAATTAATAAATTACATAATGATATAAAAACAATTCTAAATATTACAAACTAATATTATAATATTTTAATAAATTATAAAACTATATTAAAACATTTCTAAATATTATAAAATGATATTATAACTTTTTAATTAATTGCAAAATGATATTTTAGTATTTAAAACTCATTTAAAAATCATTTAAAAATTGTAAAAAATTCCTAAAATCATATTAAATTATTTTAAGGCTAAAAATGACATTAACAACTAATTATCACTTTTGAAAAACAGGGGCTCACAGATACGGTCTAAAAGTTTAAAGTGATTGTAATCAAGTGGCTTGATAGAAGTAAGACACTTCACAATTGAAGTTGGTCGAGTGCTTCGGATCAAACCTCGCATTTGTAGAAGTTGCAAGGACTTCGTATGAAAACTTGCAATTTTTATAGTGGTTTTCAATTGGAGCTAGAGTTCTCTCGACTGGATTAGTCCTCACAAGAGGGAGACCGGTATACATCGCCGTGTTTGTGTTTCCTCTTTACACTTTACTTTTACTTTCTCATATCTATGATATATTTTTGTGATCTTGCTACAAACAATTTTTAATAGCTAATATTTTGCTACTTACTCTATTCACACCGCACTTGAGTATATTGCTTTAGATTTCGATCCTACAATTGGTATCAGAACGGGGTTCTATAGGTAAACCGAGGTAACATTGTTATTATTTTCTTTAATATAACTGCTGTTACAAAGATCACTATATCACATATGGCAACTGTAAACTTCACAAGTGAAGGCCAAGCCACAAATAAACCCCCACTGTTTGATGGTACCAACTACGCTTACTGGAAAAGACGTATTAGCTTTTTCTTAAAATCTCTAGATTTTGACCTATGGTCGATTGTAGTTCATGGCTATAAAAAGCCTCCCCATGTTCTTATTGATAGAAATTTGGTTGAAAAACACATGACAAGTATACTGACTCTGAAAAGAAAGAAGCCAGTCTTGTCCCACGTACTATTAATGCTTTATTTTGTACTTTAGACATGACTGAATTCAACAGGGTATCTACATGCACAACATCTAATGAGGTATGAAAACTTTTCAAAGTTACTCATGAAGGCACGATGTATCTCAAGGAGTCCAAGATCAGTAGACTTATTCAAGAATATGAGGAGTTCAAGATGAAGCCAAACAAATCTGTTACACTAATGTTCAGAAGATTTTTGGATATTGTAAATCCTTTGTCCTCCCTAGGCAAGGAATACAATAACCCTAAGAAGATTCACAAGGTGCTGCGAGTCCTCCCAAAGAACTGGATACCGAAGGCTACATCAATCATTGAAGGAAATAACCTCACTACCATGTCTCTTGAAACGCTTATAGAAAAGCAACTCACCCACGAGCTGGAACTTTAAGACTTTGAAGACGCTGCACCAAAGAAAAAATTAATTGCCCTCAAAGATCAACACCGAAGAACTGTCGAAAAAGATTCTGACGACAGTAATTCCGACACTGAGGATCAAGCTCTCCTAGTTAAGAAGTTCATCAGATTCAACCGAAGAACAAAGGAACGCGAAAGCAACAATGAAAAAATCCAATCTAATATGGTTGCAAGAAGAAATGACACATCAAGAAGGACTGTCCGACAACATCATCTACTAAGAAAGGAAACAAATATGAAAAGAGTTACTTGAAGAAATCTACTTCCAGAAGATATGCCAACACAAGCATTTGGCGTAAAAGCGAAGCTAGCGACTCAGAAGATGAACAACCGGACAATGCTACAAATGTATGCTTAATGACATATGGTCAGGTAAACTCAAACCCCTTGTTTGATACATATGATGATTTTACCTTTGAGCAGTTAGGTGAAGCTTTTAGTAGCCTCTTAGATGACCACAGAAAATTGCTTACCAAGTACTAAAACTCTAAGAAGGTACTCAAAGAGTATGAAGGTAAAATAGGAAGACTTACCAACTTACTAGTTGAGGTTAGAAATAGTGTAAATCCTAATGAGACTGGTAAGCTTTCATTTGTCAAACTGTAACTGCACGAGACTACACGTTTATCCAAAGAAAAAGATAAGACCATTGCTAAACTTGAGTAAGATTTACTCAAAGAGAAGAAGAGCTATTACTGTGCACTAGTCAGAAATGATGCACTCTCAGCTGACAATAACACACTTTATGTCACCTCTAAAAAGTTCGAAAATAGGTTAGGAAAACAGCATGAAGTTGCTACTTCCTACCCTAACACGTGTCGATTACCTAAACATTGGAACACAGTCAAACCCAATACTGCCAGACCAAACATAGCCAAATCTTTGCCCAAGAAGACTAACCGACATGCATTCTACTACAAGTATCCAACCAGAACATCAAGACCTACCAATCGTGCAGAATACAAGACACCTAAAACTCAGCATGCTAGATGTTACTATTGTGGCATTATAGGTCATATCTCTCTCGCATGTAGAGTAAGAAAGTTAGTTGGTTTGAATATGTGTGCATGGATACCAAAGACTAACATATCCGGACCCTACAAGAAATTGGTACCAAAAGTTTCATCTGCAAACTTTTTTTGTCGGTGGAACACCCTACTCATGCTAGAAGCAAGTGGATCTTCGACAACGGTTGCTCACGGCACATGACCGGTGATGCTTCTCTATTCTCAACATTGTCGAAGAAGAAAGAAGGATGCTTCTCCTTCGATAATAACTTTAAAGGGTATATAGTAGGTATCGACAACATTGGTAAGGCTTCCTACCCTGTGATTAAAGATATCTGTCTAGTAACTGAGTTAAAACATAACCTACTCAGCATAAGTCATTTAGCTGACCATGGTTATGGTATTAAATTTGTCAAAGACAAATGTACTATAGTTGATAGCTCAACTGGTAGTACTAAATTTGAAGGTATTAGAGAAGACAACATACATATTTTCTATTTGTTGGAAGATGCTAACAAATCAGGTAGATGCTTACTTGCTAAGAACGATGAGAGTCAACTATGGCACATAAGACTCGGTCATGCAAACATGGACACAATTTCAAGATTATCCACGAAGAAACTTATACGAGGCTTACTGGACATCGTTTTCAAGAAAGATACGATATATAGTGAATATAAAAAGAACAAAGCTACACGATCCACTTTTAAGTCCAAAAATACTGTAAGTATCTCTATACCTCTACAGTTACTGCACATGACACTACAAGAAAAATACATTTTTATGACGGGTAAAAATTTTCGTAAAAAGCATTTTATAACGCTTTTTTTTGAAGCCCTCAACCGTCATGAAAACCAGTGTTGTAAATGTTTTCTAAAACCGTTATAAATGATAACTTCTTATATGACACTTTTTCTGTAAAATATTATGAATAATACAATTATATATAACACTAAATTTCTAAGCGATATAAATATTGGTCATATATATAACATTTCTATTTAGAAGCATTATAATTAGGACATATATATATGCATAACGGTTTTTACACTGTTCTAAAATTTACACACACACACACACACAAATATATATATATATATATATATATATATATATATATATATCATAAAGCATTGCACATCGAGTCATGGTGTACTGGTAACACCACCGTGCACCGGAGGTGAGGGCCGAGTTCGAGCCCTCCCTCCCACGGAGGTGGCTGGGTGGCGGTGGCCACGGCCTCCGGGCCAAGGTCGGGTGGAGTCGTCCACCAGCTTTGGTTATAAAAAAAATATATATATATATATATCATAAAGCATTATAAATAAGACATATACATAATGCTTTTAAAACTGTTCTGGATATCACCTGTCAAAGCTTATAACTCAATGCATTATAAAAAGCAATGATCAATACTAATTTCCAAAATATAAGACAAAGATGAAAATTAACTAACATTTGAAACATTCCGTTCAAAATATCACATTCCAAATATCGCCATCTTAATTACATTTTTTTTTCAAAATCTCTAAATATATATACATCTTTTAGTGTTTCCTTTTTCATGGCACCAGGCCTCAAAATATTTATTTTGCTTCACCAACACAAAATGTTGACATCCCTTCAAAAGTCAACACGTACAACCCACAAAACAGTGTAAGGGAGAAACTTGGGAATCCTCGATTCTATAACCTACAAATAAAGGTACAAATAGAATTGTTAAATTTCAAACAAATAAGCAAGTTCAAACTTGAAATTTAAAATCAGATCATATAAAAACTTCAGTTTTGTTCAACTATTTTTACGAAGTGAATCTTATACCTAACAAAGTGTACATTGGTTGAAGCCCAAATTTTATAATCAGTCCATTACCCAATGAGCAAATTGATAACATATAAGTAAAAGTAATCATTCACATCTCTAATAGAATATAAGAGGAAACCTGGGTTTCTAAAACAGTTATTCTAGATAGATTTTGTGATAGTCGCTTATTCATTGCTCGATCCTTTTCTTCTGCAGTTGTTTCTTTGGCTTCTGCCTCTTATCATGTCAAAATGAAATAAATTAGAACTATTGATCATGCAACTGTTATTTTCAGCAAAAATGTTTCATGTACCTACATAATGAACCTTGGTCACACATAGCAAGGTAGAATTTGCTAACTTAAGGATAATAACTACTTTGGCAGGAGATCCCTTGAACTTCTATAATATTAACCAAAAATATTAAGTATGATTCCTTCTTTTGCATATCAGGGCCAGGTCATTAGTTACTACTTTCTCACTTCAATCAAACATAATCTCATGGTTCTATTTTATGAACCTAATTTATCGATAACAGAAGGCAACTCTTAGAGGTGTTAATGATATTCGGATGGATGCTTGATTTGGTGATCTAAATTAATATCTACCCATTTCTTAAAATTTTAAAAAATCTTGAAAAGTAATAACCTGAAGGCTTCTTCTTTTCTAGCATAAGCTTCATGTTAAGACCAAAAATAGGACAATCATAGCAAAAATGCATGTAAAGAAAAAGGAAGTGTCTAAGTTATATACAGATATAAAGGGTAATTGCATCAAGCTTCTGATAACTATGAGATAAAAGTGTTTCAAAAATATATAGAAAAGAAACGTTGTGCTTGTATTGATTCACTATGTCTCAAAAGTAGCCTGGTCAAGTCAAGAACTTGTGTGACAAACTCATTATATCGCATCTCACTTGCCTAAAAATCGAGTAAGTCAACATAATGAAAGATCTAAAGAGTAGTCACCATCTAACAAAATAGTTTATATAATAAAAGCACATGACAAACTTGGTAGCGCATTTGGATGGCATCAATATCTCTTCGAAGCTTACTTCTTTAAAAACTGCCTAGAAAATTGACATAATAATAAATTCTTTTTCAGAAAAAATATGGTTTAATCTTCGATCACGAGGTAAGAACCTAGCAACTCTGTAAACCTATAGAACAAAAGAACCATGGAGTTAAAATAAAAAAAACAAATCAAGGATTTGTTTTTTCATATGTACCATACTTGGTTTTCCAGACATAAAAATGTATATTTTTTAACTAGGTTTCCTTCCTCGGGTACCAGTTATGACACGATATAGATAAAATTGTTGGTTGAAAGGGATATATAATGACACAACTATGATATGGTCTAAGGCACCAGTTATGATACATATATGGCACCAATTGTGATACAATGAATGTTTTACAACTTCACATATAACTGGTGCCATACATATCCATTAATGCATAGACATGGATAATGACACGGCTATGATACGAAATAGAAAAAATAATATGACAACTTCCTGAAAACAGCGACATATACAACATGTGTATATGACAAAAAAAAACTATTGACAGATAACAACAAGTTAAGAAGAAAAGAAGGAAATGAAGGGATAGTACCAGAAGAACTTAAAGAAAGTATGAAAAATGTATCCTACACGTATCCATGGTATCAGAATATTTAAGTGATCGATATTTATAGGACTAAGGCACCACTATTGAAGTATATATTCATGCTATTTAGAAAGCTAGTCTCGATCACCTGAGCTACTGGGGAAGGAAGAGAGCATGAAGGATTTTTTCGAAGAGGTAAAAGAAAGGCTCAAATCTGACAAGCTCAGGAATGCGAATGCTAGAACCAGTCCTAACAAAGCACGAAACGTTATAGCTGAAACTTCTATTGGCGAGAGGTCACCGGATGTGAAGCAATTTGTGCGGCATATAGTAAGGAAGATCAAGGAAAGTGTTACCAGGGACATCAGATTAGATCGCCTAGGCATAGAAATGAATTCCAATTGGAACGTCTAGAATCACCAAAGTTCGTTAGCATGGATGCAATAAGGCTCTTCTCTGACAGGCTCAAGAATGTGCTCAGATTTGAAACAGTTGTAGATATTCATTAGGTGGTCAATGGAAGAGCAAGAATGAGAAAGAAAAGACTAAGATCTCAATCAATAGATGATTTATCAAAACTAGGGGAAGATGTGAGCTATATCAAAACGCTGAATGTACCAAATGCTTCAAATTTTGTTGGTGAACTAGTGAAAGGCATGATATTGGATGTGACTCCAGTACCTCCTAGGAACTTTGTCAGATCTTTTTCGGTTCCAGTCACCGAGGCTTCTTCTGGATGACCAGCACGTAACGACAGGGGCCCATACTTGGAGGAAATGCGAAGCATCTGAACTTCCCTTACAAGAATCGAAGAAAATAGGAAATATGGATTCAACCTCAAAGGCTCAATTTCGAGTTTTAGACAAAATTTTGTTCTCAAAAGCAAATTGTTCGAAAAGAAGATTCAAGTGATGGAGGAGTGCTAAGAAACCAAGTTCAGATCTCTGAGACCTACATCATGCCTATAATAGGAAAGGAACATAGGTATCATAGTATCTGTAATAGATATATAAAGGAATAAGGACAAACATCTTCAGAAAATTCAATATTCTGTAATTAAATATATCCTAGCAATTACTTGAGAGCTTCTTACTGACATTGTTCTGCAATATCATCAAAAATGGAAATGAAAATCCTCCTCTCCTCAGCCGTTTTGTGCTTCCCCTATATATAGTAGATCATAGATTAGAAACAAAGCCAAAATAATACATGATTATATGCTATGATGAAAAGAGGATTAAATATATAATCCTTTACAGGTTTTTCAACTACCAGGAGTTTAGTTTCACTTTGATAATTTTCGACATGATACCCTTATGAACCTATCAACACAAAATGTTACCCCACCTCAAAATTATGGGGAAAACAATTTGCTAAAAATAGGAAAACAAATTTTCTATTTAAAAGAGTGGCACTAGGCATGGCTACAAGTACGAAATTTATATCGATATGTATGTCAACAAATGTCATCCTATACAAATATGAGATAACTAGTATCTGTAGGACCGATTGTAGGAACGAGTTGTAAAGCGCAATACTCTAGAGGGGGGTGAATAGAGTAGGCAGCGGAAATTAACTATTTAAAAAAGTTAGTAACAAGATCACAGATAATATATCACATATATGAAATGAAAAGTAGAGAGTAGAGAGCAAACGCAAACACAAGGATGTATACTGGTTTCCCTCTTGTGAGTACTAGTCCAGTCGGAAGAACTCTAGCTTCCAGTTGAATCCACGATGGAAAATCACCACAAGTTTTCATCCGAAGTTCTTGCAACTTCTACAACACGAGCTTTGATCCGAAGTACTCGACCAACTTCAATTGTGAAGTGTCTACCTTCAATCAAGCCTCTGATTACAACCACTCTGAAACTTTTAGACCGTACCGCACTGGCAAATCGACTAGAGGATTGTAACTGGCTTGGGATTTGAAAATCAATAGCTCAAAACACTTTGGAAGAAGTAGTAGGCTTATAGAGAAGAGATATGAAAGTGAATTTGTGTTGAGTGAATTGAAATGATCGAAATTCTTCTCTATTTATAGTTTTTCCAAAGGCAGAATTCTGACAGAATTCGGACAGAACTCTATGAGAAAATCTCGTTGGGATCCGTAAGTGCAGGAAGACCAAGTTCAAAAAGCAACGTTCACTAACCGAACTCTGGCCGAACTCTAGCCTAATTCAGGCCGAACTCTGGCCGAGTTCTGTTGGAGTTTTGTCAGGGTTTTTGAAAATTGGTTTTGGACTTTTTGAAAAGTCAAACAGAGAAATCTTCTTGTATAACGCCGTCTTTGGCCCATCAATAATACTCCATTGCATATGTCCTACTTTGATAATGCTTGATCATGCTTACTGCATGTCTAAGAACATATTAGACGAACAAAACAATATGATACAAGCATAGCAATATGATATAGAGAACATTTAGGACAATGCTAACATTAGGACAATGTTAAGTTTAAGTAGCAACATGATAGTGATTACATGAATATTAATGATGTTATTATGTTAAACTTAATTGATTAGCCATATTCAAAAACATGATATAATTATTGGGCTAACAATCTCCCCCTTTTTTATTATGGCAAATCCGTTAAGTTTAATATATATACAATAGATGCATGTATCACCAATAAACACATAATAATAGAATATGGTGTGCTGACTTAAACTTATTTCTTCCCCTTTGACATGATCAAAAAGAAGCTCCCCCGTAATTAGAGCTAAAATGAACTCAAGCATAAGTAAAGGAAAAAAGCAAAAATAATCATGATCAAGGATAAGGAGAACAGTGTAACGACAAGTTTAGAAAAATAACATAACTAAAGAATAAAAAAAACTTATCAAAACACAACATAGTTGGTTGAACTTTAACAAAGAACATTGAAATCAAGCAATATATAGTTTACCAACTAGAAATCCAAAAATGACATTCAAAATATATTTTGTTCATCATATTGTGTTTTGAAATAGACAAAAAAATATATATATCAATATAGTAGGAATCAATCATGGCTCATAAATAAATCATGAGGAATAGAAATTCGCAGATCTAGTATATATAAAAAATCAAAAACTATAATGAGACTTTCAACAATGATCACAAAAAAAAATATGATTCATAATTTGCCCATACAAATTAGTGAATCAATTCCATAAAGAGTATAATCTTCGAAAAAAAATAATAAATAACTAGATCTATGCAAAATCTATACCAAAGTTCATGCATTTGAATTCAATTACCATAGCATGATATATATCCATCAGATAAACATGAAGGTAATGAAGACAAAATACGTGAGAATGAGAAATCCAGTCGACTTGAATGCTCCCCCGCAAAGTATGACCAGTCTAAATATAGATAATCATGAACTTTGAGATAAAATCTCAATAAGAAATGCCAAATCAGTTGAAACTCAAAAGAATCATTAAATTAAATTAATTCAAACTCAAGGAATAATCAAATAAGGATGATTAAACATATTTGGCAAGATAACTTTTAGAAACTCAAAAATGAGAGAATTAAAGATAAATATTAAAATCATATATTCTCTCATAAAACCAATACAAATCTAAATATCATGAATAACTCAGCAAGATATTTAACTAAGACAATATAAGTCCATGGTGAACTTGGTATACCACATATTAAGGATATAAAAGAATTGAAACAATTAATTGGCTCTCCCTTAAAATATGCTTATATAGTTCAAAAATAATTTATCTGCTTAAAATAGATAAATAAATAATCACAAGATCTAAGAGATATCAAAGATATGCATCTTTTCTTTCCTTTGATCAAATTCATATAAAATAACAAACTCAAAATAAATATCATCTTTAGGCAAGAAAAAAAATATCCAATAAATAAACGCTTAAAGATGAACAAACAAAATATGTATCTCAAATATATATAAAAGAAATATTTCAAGACATTAAAAGATTTTGAAAACAGTTTTTAATAATAACATTTGAGTACCGGACAGATTCAATAAAAAAAAAGAAATCAAAAAGACTTTTCAAAAATGTGGAATTTATTACGAAAAACTGTCTTAGTAAATGTTCGAATGCGTCCATTTAGTCCTTAGACTGAAAGCTGGCGATTCGACTCACGAAAATAATTTCAATAAAAGAATCCATAAATCATAAATAAATCCATTTGAACAAATAAACATAACTAGATAAATGTTCAAAGAAAAGTGTATTCTAGATATATGGCATGTCAAGGGGATAATTGATTTGAAACAATTAACTTCTCCACCTTTACATGGCTATATCCAAGAAATAATAATATTGACAAAATTTTAAAATAAAATTCAGAGACATATATTCGGAAGTAGGAAACTAATTCAAAAATATAAGGTCTTCTTATCAAAGTACATTTCTTCCCTTTTAAAGCCTTAGCACGGTGTCCATCTGATAACCGGAGGCTTAAAGAAAAGAAATGCTTTGTGAGAGAGACATTCAATATGCATGACTTCTCCCCTGCAAGAGTTACTGTTGTAGACAGTAAGTAACTTGAATAAGAAGATAATAATATAAAGCTCAAAATCATGAATATTACGAATACGAAAAACAATCATCTTTAGACAAAAGAAGAAATATCCATTAAATGAACCTTTAAAAATAAAACAATCAAAAGATATTTCAAATTAGCATGATGAATAATCGTATAAGTCAAAAGATGACATAAATTGATCTATGCTATAGAATCTCACAATCGACAAGATAGATCAACATATGCTACCTTTTGTGAAAATATTAAGAGAGAATATTATCCATCAAATCTAAAATTCAAAATCCATCAGATAACAATTGCAACTAGATCTCAATAAATCTTTAGTTTATAAAGCGTTGATTAATCTTGGGTTAGCTGTAGAGGTACTGTCCTAGCTAACGGAGGTTCACCGGGGAACACTTAAGTACTGCTTCGCTTCGACCGTAGTCGTGGTGACAGACAGACCCTTTGTAGGCTTGTATCCAAAATAAATCTCTTCTTTAATAACTGAGGATTAAAAAAAATAGTGCAATATGAAAAAATCTTTGAACAATGTAGCATACGGTATAAGTGTATCAATTACATTAATCCATATGTGCTACAAAATCATTGGGTAACAATAAAATATAAAATATTTGTAAATCAAAAAGTAAGACCTAGATACGTTGATGTATTCTGGAATCTAGGGGACTGGGTTCAGTACCTTGGATCCAGAACTAGATGATAGTTGCAAGTACATCTTAATAAATCTTAAGTCTATAAAGTATTGATCACTTCGAGTTAGCTGTAGTGTCCGGTTCCCAGCTAGCTGTAGTCCGAAGACTAGTACACCGTGTCGCTTCAGGCTATTTACACCTGTATGACAGAAGGATCCTTTCGGTTTATTCCCAAAATGATTTCTACTCTTAAGAACTTAGATTCAAAGAAATATATGCAGTATCATCAAATAACATCGAAATCCAGAATCCCTTAAATATAAAATAAGTAATTACCTAAATAATGGTTATATCAAGATCAAAATACCATGTATCCAAAAAGTCAACCAAAAAGCCAAGAAAAACATACACTATTAAAAGAGGCTTTGAGGAAGAAGATAATAAAGAGAAGTACATGAATTTGTTTAAAAAAAACTTACATATAAGATAAGCACAAGTTTGAAACTACTTTTCAAAATAATATAATATAGAACTTGAACTTAACTCATATATCCCCATAAAGATATTTATACAAAAATATAAGAAATATATAAATGAAAATAAATTATTCATGTATCCTTAATTAGCATAAGAAAATATCACAAAAAACATGCATAAATAAACTTTATCAGACAAAGATATAATTGATTCATAAGAAGTTAATCAAAATAAAATATGCGAATCAATAGTGAAGTATATTATGCATGCACAAGGTTAACATAAAAGTATATGTATATACTTTTCAAGTAAAATAGAAGACTTGTGCTAAACATACATACTCACAAAATACTGATCAAAGTAAATTCGACATGTTAAAGACAAATCGGTAAGAAGTGGTCCTTAAAAAAAATATTAAAGGCGAAGAGTCAAAACATATTCACCAAAACAGAATTAAGCACCTATGCATGCTTCAAGAATAAAGACTAACAATAAATAGCATACATAGACGAATGTGTCACACTAATGGAAAATAAATATTTAAGTTAAACAGCTAGTCAAGCTAGGATTATATCTCACATTGATTCAAACAATAAACAATTAAAAGGATATAAATGAGAGCTAGTAGCAAGACATCAAAAAGAACATGCTAGATATTAAGAACTATTTAGAAAGCATGTTACCGAAGTGGTTCTAGTGACCACACTTATGTTGGTGCAATTTCTTGGAAGATGACCTTTGTAGCTTTGCAATCACAAACATGCTCCATGGTTCTATTTGATATGAGAAGCTTCACCTGCAATATTAGGTGAAGGCTTTGGTATCCAATACTTGGATCCACATTTGTTAGCTTTGGGAACCCATTTGCACAAGTTCATATCAATAAGTTTTCTAATCTGACAATAATTAGAAACGTGTCCATTCATACCGCAATAATGACAGAAAGAATTAATATTAGTACTATGTGCAACAGTATGAGAACGTACAGTAGTGTGATATGATGTGCGTGGATACTTGTAATAGAAAGTATGGTTATGTGAAGCTTTAGCTTTGCTTGCTTCCTTTCTAGATGATCTGTCGTGTGTGACTTTGTGATGTGCTAAGTGTCTTGTGTTAGACTGAGTCATAGGTTGTACTACCTGCTTTTCCAGTCTAATCTCTAACTTTTTAGAGTTAGCACAGATCTCATCATACTTAGCAGAAAGGGCATCAATTCTATATAAAGTAATAGAATACTTCTTCTTTTCTGATTCTAATTCCTTCTTAAGTTTAGCATTTTCTTGAGTGCTTTTCTCAATGCAATCAAATGCCTCATGCAATATAAACTTCAGTGTGGAAATCTTAGTAGAATTATCAGAAGGAGAACTATTTTTAGCATCATTCAATAAGCAAGTAAGCTTTTCATTCTCACGCTTATAGGATAGAATATCCTTTCTAGCTTGCTTATACTTAGCTAATACTTTCTTGTGTTCTTCTAACAGGTCACTGAAAGCATCAGATAACTCATCATGAGAAAATTCACTCTCTTCAGAGAAAGAATTATTTTGTACCTCGTTAGAAAATGCCATTGAGCACAAATTTACAGCTTGATGAGGTCTCTCTTCTTCTTCAGAATCTGTTGCTCCGCTTTCACACCATGTGCTCGTGCTAGTGTACTTGTGAGATGATGATCTTCCTTCTTTTGATCGTTCGTAGTGACTCTCCTTTCTATAGTAGTAGTACAATCTTCTTAGATGTGACCTATCTTCTTGCAATTGTCACATACAAGCTCTTTTTCGTATAAGGGATTGTGTTGTACCTTAAATCCCAATTCCATCATGCACATATTTGCATCATTATGAAGACTATCCTTCTCTCTGGAGTCGCTAGCTTTGCTTTCATACCTGCACTCATAAGTAGCTTCAAAAACTTTCCAAATTTTATGAGATGTTGTGCAAGGATTAATAAGATTAAATACATTTGTGTCTACAGCACAATAAAAGATATGCATAGCTTTTGCATCAAGGCTAGCTAACTTCTTCTCTTTCTCCGTGTAACTATAATAAGGCTTATTGATTATAGAGGATGTGAGAATAGAAGTGATAGTAGGCTTTTTGTAGCCGTTGACAACAATTGACCATAAGTCAAAATCTAGAGACTTCAAGTAGAAGCCATCCGTGTCTTCCAATAGCTATAGTTTGTTCCATCAAATAGTGGGAGTCTATTTGAGGATTGCTCTTCAGTTGTGAAGTACATACTTACCATATGTGATATTGTGATCTATGTAACAGAAGTTATATAATAACAATATTACCTTGCTTTACCTTTATAACCCGCTTTGATAATGAGGATCTGCTCCAAGGATGTTAAGCCAAATAATAGAGTCCTTGCTAGGATACCAATTAAAGAAGCAATTGGTATAAGCAATAATATCTCTATAAGGAGCACCTGTAATAATATCTCTAGAAGGAGTACCTGCTCTGATACCAATTGTAGGACCGATTGTAGGAACGAGTTGTAAAACACAAAACTCTAGAGGAGGCTGAATAGAGTAGGCAGCGGAAATTAACTATTTAAAAAAGTTAGTAACAAGATCACAGATAATATATCACAGATATGTAAATAAAAAGTAGAGAGTAGAGAGAAAACACAAACACAAGGATGTATACTGGTTTTCCTCTTGTGAGGACTAGTCCAGTCGGAAGAACTCTAGCTTCCAGTTGAATCCACTATAGAAAATCACCATAAGTTTTCATCCGAAGTTCTTGCAACTTCTACAACGCGAGCTTTGATCCGAAGTACTCGACCAACTTCAGTTGTGAAGTGTCTACCTTCAATCAAGCCTCTGATTACAACCACTCTGAAACTTCTAGACCGTACCGCACTGGCAAATCGACTAGAGGATTGTAACTGGCTTAGGATTTGAAAATGAATAGCTCAAAACACTTTGGAAGAAGTAGTAGGCTTATAGAGAAGAGATATAAAAGTGAATTTGTGTTGAGTGAATTGAAATGATCGAAATCCTTCTCTATTTATAGTTTTTCTAAAGGCAAAATTATGACAGAATTCGGGCAGAATTCGGACAGAACTCTATGAGAAAATCTCGTTGGGATCCGTAACTGCAGGAAAACCAAGTTCAAAAAGCAACATTTACTAACCAAACTCTGGCCGAATTCAGGCCAAACTCTGGTCGAGTTCTGTTGGAGTTCTGTCAGGGTTTTTGCAAGTTAGTTTTGGGCTTTTTGAAAAGTCAAACAGTTAGGAAGTAGTTTGGACTTTTGTAAGTGGGCTTGTTTTTAAAATGAAAGGGGATTTTGAAAACGTTTCCTGGGTAGCATATTTGCCAGTAAGATGCAGTTTACATCGTATTTCTAGACTCAATAAATATGCAAAATTATATTGATGAAATAGGAAAACCAAGAACCCTTTGATGACGCCTTCTTTCAGATATTTGAGCAGACTTGAAGACGCATTTTTTACTTGACGACAATCGTCCAAAGATAAATAGATCTGAAAATCTGAATACCTTTCGGGGACGCTGCCCCCTCGACCTGTCCGCTGACCGGGCAGCGGAACCCCCGATGCGAGGCCCCGGATAGGTCGTTAGGCGGTTCAGAGAAATCTTCTTGTATAACGTCATCTTTGGCCCATCGATAATACTCCATTGCATATGTCCTGCTTTGACAAAGCTTGATCATGCTTACTGCATGTCTAAGAACATGTTAGACGAACAAAACAATATGATACAAGCATAGCAATATGATATAGAGGGCATTTAGGACAATGCTAACATTAGGACAATGCTAAGTTTAAGTTGCAACATAATAGTGATTACATGAATATTAGTGATGTTATTATGTTAAACTTAATTGATTAGCCATATTCAAAAATATGATATAATCATAGGGCTAACAATATCAACCATATTTAAACCATTAAGATCTCAATGAAATCTTTATAAAGCAGAGATATCGATTGAAGAGGAAGACATCTATATCAGTTAACTTAGATATCTAATAATAACAACAAAGTAGAGATACTGACAAATGGAAACACAAACATGAAAATGCCATTTCCTGACTTATTGTTACATTGCAACATTAATCCCGTCCACTGGAAACACAAAAAATAGGAACCGATATCTTAGTCTAATTGATAGGAATAGAGAAAAAAATGGAAGGCAAATTATGGTCGATTGTTATGAGTCATCATTATCATGCATCACTTGTAGTATGACTGACATGTTGAATTTTGCTAATAGAGAAGTCAGAAAAGATACCAAAGATATATGATATATAAATGGTTTCCAAGTATCTAACATATGACATATTGACATTGAATTCATGCATTTACCGATACTCCTTTGCAAATTATGGCAGCTTGCTTCTTCGTCGGATCCAAGCTGTGTAATAAGAAAAGAGAAACTTCAGTTAAGTTATGAGGAAGAAACATAAACATGATATACATGTGCCATGACATGTTGGTCACTTATAGGTGTGTATGATGACAATTGAATTAATGCATGAACTAAACAACTTTGTATAACAAATGTGACCAAAGAGTTTCTGGCAAAATAGTAGAATTGTAAAATTATTTTTAGCCTTATCAAATTGAATCATACATAATTAAGGCCCACCACAGCTTGACTTGATAATTGCTATTTAAGTTATGAACCAAGCCTGACAATTTTGGAAGAATAATTGAAATAAACTCTACATCATTAATACTCTGGGCCTATTTCCCAAAAAATTGTGTTTGATTAAGTTTATCCAAAATGCAATTCATACAATATTTACATATGAAAAGCAATACATATACTTGGCCTATTTTGTTGAGCTAAAAAAAGAACCCAAGATAGATATTTCAATATCAAAACATCCAAGGGAAACACATTGCAGTACGTATACTCAATTGAGCCGAGCATCTCTTTCTCTATACAAGGAGATCTTTTTTATTTATCCATGGGAAACATAGTAGTATCAGTTATCGATTACAATGTATACCTTGGCATTAGTATCAATTCTTCTTGATTAAACATTTTAATATAACTCCTGAGAACTTGAAGAAAATAACATAGACATAGACACTCCAATTAAAAATAACACAGACACAGACTCCCCAAATTTATGCCTTTTCTAGGTCATTTTTTTGTCTTGTTACACAACACAGACAATCCAATTGAAATGCCAAAATTCCATGTCATGTTGTTCATCCAAATTGTGTCATGTCGCATTTGTGTACAAAAATAAGGGCAAATTGGAACATGCCAACATCAATAAAATCAGACCATGCTATCGTTCTTTTCAAAATCCAAAGAGAAAATATCACATAAATTAGGTAAAAAAACATACTACAAAATTTTTTTAGGGCAAAATCGTGAAAGGATTAAGCGTGTGGTCCATGTTGTGTCATCGAAGGAGGCTCTTGGAGGGGAGGAAGAAGGCACATGAGAATGGCACAGCAGAGGGGGTTGGGCATCTGGAGTCATCGAAGAGAACCACGAGCAGTGGGGCTGCTCCTTCTTCTTCTTCTTCGATTGTCGGTGGAGGAAGAAAAGGATAAGAATGAGGAGAAAGGGGATAAGGAGAAGGAGAATGAGAAAGAGAGAGAGAGACATGTCCCTGTCATTCTTGAAGTACCTGAGCGAGCGCTATGGCCTTGTCGTCCCAAAGATGATCTATGGACGCATCGATGCGGGCTCCATCTCCTTCATATGCTTCCTCCATTGTAGGACAAGGATGGAAAATTAGGGTTAGGGTTTTCAGGGCTGAAGGTGGTAGGAGTGGATCCGAGGGGAGAGGAGGAGAGAAGGTGAATGAAGGAAAGAAGAGATGATGAGAGCGAGAGAAGGGAGAGAGCTATGGTTGAGGTATTAGGGCTCGAGACGAAAATGGGGAGATGAGAGAAAATAAGAGAGAGAGAGAGAGGAAAAAGAAATGAGGGTTTTTGATTTAGGGGTCGAATTTGAGTGGGCGTTCGAATGGACTTATAATTTTTTTACCACTTTTTCTAACGATTGCGTGAAACAGCGTTACATGTGTGTCAACAATATATAACGCTTAGCACTATAAATCATTATAATAGGCCAAAAACTCTTCAGGACCGTCATATTATGTGTTGTTGCTAAAATTCTGTAATACTTATATATGAATCATTGTAATAGCTTCCTTTCAAGCGTTATAATAGGGTATTTTTCTTTTAGTGTGGATTTATTTAGACCTAGTAGAATTGCTAGCCTAGGTGGTAAGTCTTATGCATTTGTAATAGTAGATAATTTCTCTAGATACACGTCGGCATATTTTCTTGCATGCAAGAATGATGCATTATCTGAATTCATCATATTCTGTATAAAAGTTTAAAATAAGAAATGATTCATGATCACTCGTATTCAAAGTGACCATAGCGATGAATTTGAGAATGCAGAGTTTAAGCAATTCTATGACACACATAAATATTTTCACGAGTTCTCCTGCCCTAGGACTCCACAGAAAAATGGAGTTGTGGAACGTAAGAACAAAATTCTATCTGAAATGGCTAGAGTAATGTTGAACCAGTTTAGTCTACCCAAATATTTCTGGACAGAAGCTGTCAATACAGCTTGTTATGTTCGTAATATGGTTATAATTTCGACCTAATTCGAGAAGACTCCCTATGAGTTATGGTTTGATAGAACACACACAGTTTCTTATTTCAAAATCTTTGGTTGTAAATGTTTTATTCTTACAACGAAAGATAATTTGGGTAAGTTTAACAAAATGACCGATGAGGGTATCTTATTAGGTTATGCGGCCAAAAGCAAAGGGTACCGAGTCTTCAACAAAAAGATAATGATCATCGAAGAATCAATGAACGCTACCTTCGACGAATTAAACCAACAGAAGATCAATGATAATGACGATTAAGATATCAGTACACCAAGCAAGGCGTCTACAGAACCGAAAATCGGAACCAGCTACCTTGAAAGTCTGCCAAAAAGAATAAAATTTATGGCTGAAAACCCCAAGGACCTGGTAATAGGTGAGATCACCTAGGACGTAAGTACTCGTTCCTCTACCAGAGATATAGCTTCTTGTGTTGCATTTATTTCAAAGCTAAAACCTAAGACTATTGAAGAAGCATGTAGTGATAACTATTGGTTAGACGTTATGCAAGAGGAACTAAACCAATTTGAACGGAATCAAGTTTGGGAACTTGTTCCCAAGTCCATTGATCATCCTCTCAATGGCACCCGCTGGGTATTCCAAAATAAATTAAATGAGAATGGTTTAGTCACTCGTCAAAGGGCTCGACTCGTAGCTCAAAGATACAACCAAGAGGAAGGTATCGACTACGATGAGACCTATGACCCAGTTGCGAGATTAGAATTCATTTGCATGTTATGTGCATTTGTATGTTTTCATAACTTTAAACTTTTTCAAAGGGATGTAAAGAGCGCAGTTCTTAACGGTTTTATAAAAGAAGAAGTTTATATAGCTCAACCTCAATGTTTCACTGATTTCAAAAATCCTGATTATGTATTCAAGTTGAAAAAAGCTCTATACGGTTTGAAATAAGCCCCTCGCGCTTGATACGATCGTCTAAGCTCTTTTCTACTTGATAATAGTTTTTCAAAAGGCAAGGTAGATACTACATTGTTTATAAAGTATTTAAATGGAAATCTTCTTTTAGTTCAAATTTATGTTGTTACTATTATCTTTAGATCTACTGATGAATCTCTTGTCAAAAATTCTCTAAGTGTATGCAAAATGTGTTTGAGATGAGCATGATGGGAGAACTCAAATTCTTTCTTGGACTTCAAATCAAATAAACCAACAATGGGATGTCCATCAATCAAGCTAAGTACATAAAAGATTTGCTAAAGAGATTTGATCTGGAATTCGTCAAACCCCTTGGCACTCTAATGGCCACTTCAACCAAGCTCGATATAGATGAATAAGGCAAACCTGTCGACATACGTAAGTATCAAGGTATGATTAGCAGCTTACTTTATTTAACTGCTAGTCGTCCTGATATAATGTTTAGTATTTTCTTGTGTGTAAGATTTTAAGTTAATCCTAAGAAATCACACATGTGCGCAGTTAAGTGTATCTTCTGATCCTTAAAGTTACTTCTTCTGTCGGCTTATGGTATCCCAAAACTATGTTTTTTGACTTACTCGGTTATTCGAATGCTGATTTTGCTGGATGTAAAGTGGATAGAAAAAGTACTAGCGGAACGTGTCATTTCTAGGTAAGGCACTAGTCTCTTGGTTTAGCAAAAAGTAAAATTCTGTTGCATTATCGATTACTGAGGCTGAGTACATCGTCGTAGGATGTTGTTATCCACAAATTTTATGGATGAAGCAAACCTTAGAAGACTTTGATTTACACTACACACACATTTTTGTGACAAAACTAGCACTATCAACTTGACTAAGAATCCTGTATGTCACTCTCGAACTAAGCATATTGAGATTCGACATCATTTTCTTAATGACCATCAAGAAATTGGAAGCATCAGTTTAGAATATGTAAACACAGAGAAACAATTGGATGACATCTTTACAAAATCTTTAGCGGAAGATCGATTTAATTATTTATGTCAAGAATTAAGAATTTTAGATGTCAATAATATTAACTAATTTTGTCTTATTAATTATTTTTCAACATGCAAAGATTGTTTTCGAAGCAAGCATACAAAGGGTTTGTCTGTCACGGCTAAAGCGAAACGGTACTTAAGCGTTCCCTGTGAACCTCCGTTAGCTGGAACAATACCCCTACAGCTAATCTGAGACCGTTACCGCGTAATAAAATTTAATTCATAAAATAATTTTAATTATATTAATTGAAATTTAAAATTATTAATCTTGGAATTAAATAATTGAAAAAGAATGATAAATAAAAAGTGGCATTTTTGTGTGCAAAATACCTCAACAGAGTTTTAGGCGAACTAGGTCCAAATTCAGCCCTAACTCGGTTGGCATCGGGTATTTGAAACAGAATTGAATGGCCCCACTTTTATTATCATCTTCCTCCTCCTCAAACACAGCACAACAGCCGCGAAAAATACTCCAAACCCTAGTTTTTCATCCTTTGATTCCTCCATACCCCTTTGAAGTTTTGCTTCAAAACTTTGGACTCGGGCATGGAATCTCCTCATTTTTCACATACTCTATTTTGATAAGGTATAATTTCTTCTCTCTCCATTTCTCAATTTTCCATTTCATAGATATTTCCTATTTTTCATTGAAAATCATGCCTAGAATCAATAATCCTTTCAAGAGAAAGAAGACGGCTAGTGAAGAAGCCTCATCTTCTGATCCTATCCAAGTATCTCTCTTTTCGTCTGTCCAAACGTACGATGGGACTTTCAATGAGTTTTTTTTTGAAACTCTAGAACAATCTTTGTTATGGTATGAAGTTTTTTAATTCGTAATATTTGTCCCTGCGCACCGATAAAGTAGATGATTTTTTTGACTCATATCCTATTGCCACTCATTTTCTATTGCCACAAATGCAATTCGACTATTTTTTCTGTAATTTCACTTTAACTGATAATTATTATCTTATGAAAAGCCGTGTCGATGGCATTGATATTCAATTCAATGATAAAGACTTAGCGACGATCCTAAAAATTCCAAACATAGGTGAGCCACTTGTCGATATCACTAATTTTGAATTTCCAAACGACACGACTTTGAACAACTTTAAGATTCAACTTTATGCTCCTGATGTCGTCCGTCCCAAAAAGTTCAAAGCCATACACTTGAACTTGTTCTTCGATGAGTTATATCTGATTTTCTATTCCACTATACTACCCAAGTCCATCTCAAAAGATGATGTAACTAGTCTTAGATTGTCTGCTATCTATCATATTCATCATAGGATTTCCTTTTTTGTCCCTAGACAATTATCCTGAAGGTGGCTAGGTGTAGCAAGAGGAACATGAATCTTCTCTACACGATGATCCTTCCTATCAACTTCCAGCTTTTTAAGATTGACTTGTCCTCTTGTGCTTGTGACTCTGAGCCCAAGCATCTGCAGCTCTCTCGTCGCAGTGCATCTATCCCTTCTGCTCCTTCTACTGCACCACCTCCTCCACCTCAGACTTATCATTTGTCATTTGAGCACAACCCTTTGCGAGCGTTTGTGATCGAGACATTGAGGGAACAAGAGTTCCGTGATGCCAGTCGGTTCCTGGCACTTATAAATTCTTTTACGGATCTGTGTTTCGCTCAAACTGGTCAGCATGCCAGTTATCTTCTACGAGATCCTACTATTTTTGGTTACCGCTATGAGGATGAGGCGGTTCGTCACTTCTTCATCCTCGATAACGTCTATGATTGGTACCGTAGTTCTGGGGCTACTCCTCATCTATGTCATGGAGCTAGCACTTCTAGGGCTGGTCCTTCTGGACATGGTACTGATGCTGATCTTGTTGACGATGATGACGACTTGATCTAGACGTTATTGTATTTGTCTAGATGTTATCTTATTAGACTTTGTTTATGTCTATGTATTCTTGGAAATATTCCTCCATTCCAAGATAGTATTATTTTCTTTTATGCATTTCTATGACTGTTTGAGATGCTGAGTTTATTGTTTTTAAACTCTTTATTATTATTATTATGTATTTTTATTTCAGAATTTATTGTCTCTTTTGGTATGCACTTATGCTTAGTATTTAGCTATTGCTTCAGATCATAAACTGTCGGTGAACTTCTTCTTATTATTATTATCTTTGTTTTTCTTTACTGTTTGTTTCTTAAGCATAAATTGTGGAGAAGCTCATCTCTTTGCAATTATTTTATTAACTAACAATGAAGGAGAAAAAGATCTAACATCTTTTTCAAGATAATTTCTACCAAGAGGAGACAGTACCAAACAAACGAACAAACGTTTTAATTTTTTTATCAAATCAAAATCAAGATGTTATATCGATCAAGTTTGTCAAATATCAAAATAGGGAAGATTGTGGGCTCATTGGTCATGGTCGAACCAGATTTTTAATAATTGATCTAACCATGTCTTGATATAAGGGCTACTTGGACGAAGTGCTACAGATTATGCCTACTATCGTTCAAGACTTGGAGCCGTATTGCGTTTGTATTTTCAATTATCAATGTATTTTTATATTTTATTATGTATAGGAATATAATGTAAACCTCGTCGTACTGGCAAATAGGCTACCCAAGAAACGTTTTCAAAAATACCCATTCGTTTTAAAAACAAGCCCAAAACCAAAAACATAATTCCTAACTGCTTGAAAAGTTTTAAAGGCCCAAAATCTGAGTTACAAACCCAAAACCCAATCCATTCTGGACCAAAAGAATTTAGAGCGAATTCGCCCCGAATTTGACTGTCCTAAATGTTTGATTTTAAACTTAGTCTTCATGCATTACGGATGCAACAACTATATGCCGAGATTCTCTCATAGAATTCTGTCCGAATTTTGTCCGAATTCTTTCTTTGAAAACCCTATAAATAGAGGAAGAATGTCTACCATTTTAAAACACCAATCAACTTTCTTATCTCTTCTCTCTAAGCTTAATACAATCTTCCAAAGCCGTACTAAGCTTTCATTTTCAAATCTCAAATCAATTACAATCCTCTGGTCGATTTGCCAGTACGGTACGGTCTAGCAGTTCAGAGTGATTGTAATCAAGAGGCTTGATAGAAGTAAGACACTTCACAATTGAAGTTGGTCGAGTGCTTCAGATTAAAGCTCGGGTTTGTAGAAGTTGCAAGGACTTCGTATGAAAATTTTCAATTTTCTATTGTAGATTTCAATCGGGAGTTAGAGTTCTCTCGACTGGATTAGACCTCACAAGAGGGAGACTAGTACACATTATCGTATTTGTATTTGCTCTTTTTACTTTATCTTTATTTTCCCATATAAGTGATATATTTCTATGATCTTGCAACTAAATTTTTTTAATAGTTAATATTCCATTGCCTACTCTATTCACCCCTCTCTAGAGTATATCACTTTACATTTTGATCCTATAAATTAGTGGAATTTGTTGTTGGAGAAAGTCTTTAGCTACTCAAAGCTCGTTCTTTGGCATGACTGGATCTTTGACACGTGGCACGTGCCTAGTTCTACTAAAGTCTACAAGACACCCACGCCTTGGAATTCACGTAGGTGGCGTGTGTTTATAGTAGAGGAGAACTAATGGCACGAGGGCAGAAGCACACACGCTCAGGAGAGAGTTTGGTGTCACGCGCCTGGAACGTGCAACATGCGCTTGGGTTTAATCAGACAACATACGCCTGAATTTATTCAGGCACACGCCTGTGTTTAATCAGGCAACACGTGCCGGTCCACACTATTTCCAAGGTGAATGAACTTTGACTTCTATGTTCATTCTTTGCACAAGGATCGAAGCATTTCAGTCGAAGTCTCAAAAGAGGCCTAATTTATTAAATGCAGCCTCAGAAGAAGTAGTTATTAGGTACAGGTGGAGAGGCAGAGGGTTGGATGCGCCTATATAGTTAAGGCATATGTAGAAGGAGAGGCGTTCCCTAGTGAGGCGCGAGTAGCATCGTATAATGACTCCTCGATTTTTGTGTTTTGGCCAATTTTTGCATGGAGATCGAAACGTTCCAACTCAAGGCTCGAGAGCCTCCTAAACTTGGGGCGCAGGCTATCTTTTTTCAAATGGGCACGTATAGCCAGGTGCAGGCATTGAGTATCTCTGGGGCATATATATGAATTCCTATCTTCTATAATTATTCCAAAAAGCATTGTACGGTAGTTCTCCATCAGATCCGAATTTTGCAGATGGAAGAACGTAAGTAAACTGAGTGATTCTGCAAACAAATTTACGTATACACTTTGTATGAATGTAAGTAGACAGAGTGATTCTATAAATGAAATTGCTCACATAATCTGTATATGAGAAAGTTCAGAGAATTCAAAGCAAAAAAAAATTGCTTCTCTAAAGATCTTGTAGTCTCTTTTTCAAAGAAGACGGAGGAAGCTGAAGATACAACTTTGCTAGGGTGATGAAAATCACCGTTGCTTAAAGCAAGATTCTTCTACAGTGATTTTCTCCTAGAAACCAAGAAGTTCTTAAAGAACTTCTGGAATGCTCGTTAGTCAACTTTTTATGACTCGAACGGGCTCCCTGGACTCAACGGGCTCCGTTTACT
>JANAVB010042420.1:30388242-30570524 GCA_029216955.1 Iris pallida
GATATATGAAAATTTGTAACAACAATGTCAAACATAATGGTCCACAACTTAATTGCCAAGTATGGTAACGGATGGCTCAGATCACAACCCAAAATTCATTCTAGCATACATTAGTGTGAATCATCTATGATCTGTACATATGGTGTAGTATATGTTCTTATCGTATCTAGTATCTGAAGAATGTAACAGAATCAAGATGAACTCACATAATGTAATACTAAGACATCATCTACTACTATATAAGATATAGTGATAGGTTGTCGTATCATCATTGCCGAGGGATGAGGGTCGGAGGACAAATATCGCCCGAGTGAGCCAAAGGCATGCAGCCACTTCCCTCCCTCCATTCACCCTCTCCCTCTCTCACGCTATCAACGTCACAACTTTTCTACCTCAAGTTCTGATCAAGCATCTTCCTTCTCCTCTCCTCCACCATGGCTCTGGACCCATCTGCTCCTCCCTACTTCCCTTCTTCTTATTTGACTCTCTCAGCCACATATGATATCCACCTCAAGTGTAGAGTTGGGAGAGAAGAAGTGGGCAGAAAGAGGAGGGAGAAGCAGCACAGCCGGCGGCATGACCCGGAGGAAGTACAGAGATTTTCTTCAACATCCGTAGGAGAACTATAAGGATATATCTTTTCACAACATATCACCTTGTCAAAGACCCTTAATGTGACAACCATGTTACCGCGGTGTCGGAAGACTAACATGTCATAATTTTCTAAGCCGTGTGTTTTGACATAATCCTCCAAACTCTTTCCTGCTATGTAGTAATACAAGATTACTACATAGGAGGAAAGAGTTGGGAGGATTATGTCAAAACACACGGCTTAAAAAATTATGACATGTTAGTCTTCCGACACCGCGGTAACATGATATTCACATTAAGGGTCTTTGACAAGGTGACATGTTGTGAAAAGATATATCCTTATAGTTCTCCTACGGATTTGAAGAAAACATATGTACTTCCTCCGGGTCATGCCACCGGCTGTACTGCTTCCTCCTCCTCTTCCTGTCCACTTCTTCTCCCCCGACTCTACACTTGAGGTGGATATCATATGTGGCAGAGAGAGTCAAATAAGAAGAAGGGAAGTAGGGAGGAGCAGATGGGTCCAGAGCCATGGTGGAGGAGAGGAGAAGAAAGATGCTTGATCAGCATTGTCTTCCGGATCGTCCTCATCAAGGCATAACGGGCTGCTCAGCGTGTCCAGCTTCTTCAACTTCTCGCTGGCTGCAGAGTCGAAATAGGAACGGGTCCTCTTTGCCGGCCCGGAGCTTTGACTCGCACTCGTCGCCTCGCTACCAGTTTTCTCTCCTCCTCTGACGCGGGTCATAAGAAAAGAAATTTCGTACCTCTTCTTCACATAAACATCATTGTCGCCTTGTACTCGAGCCTCCTCGTCTGTGACGCTATCCAACTTCTCGGTGCCTACATTGTCATTCGAATATCCCCTTCGACTCGTATCATCCTTTTCTTTGCCTGTCTTTTCGCTCCCTGTCTTGCAATCATCTGCTATCACCGCCGACTCATTCGACTCCTTCTCCGAGTCTTCCTCCTCCTCCTCCTCCTCCAACTCGGAGTCATCGAAGAAGGAGTCGAATGAGTCGACGGTGATAGCAGATGATTGCAAGACAGGGAGCGAAAAGACAGGCGAAGAAGAGGACGATACGAGTCGAAGGGGAGATTCGAGTGACAATGTAGGTACCGAGAAGTTGGATAGCGTCACAGACGAGGAGGCTCGAGTACAAGGCGGCAATGATGTTTATATGAAGAAGAGGTACAAAATTTCTTTTCTTATGACCCGCGTCAGAGGAGGAGAGAAAACAGGTAGCGAGGCGACGAGTGCGAGTCAGAGCTCCGAGCTGGCAAAGAGGACCCGTTCCTATTTCGACTCTGCAGCCAGCGAGAAGTTGAAGAAGCTGGGCACGCTGAGCAGCCCGTTATGCCTTGATGAGGACGATCCGAAAGACAATGCTGATTCAGTTTTGCCTTCCTTGGATGGTATTGATTCTGTAGATCCGTATATAAAAGAGGAAGAGATTGGGAGTAGAGTGGACCCGGAGGAAAATGAGAGATTGGAAGCTGGGTCAATATCCAAGAAGCAAAAGAGAGTCGAGGATTCTGATTTTGATGGCATAGAGGAAGAGGTTCGCGACATAACGAGAGGGACAGGGAAGGGGGCAGATGAAGTGAGGCCGACGACGTCGAAAAGAAAGGCAGCACGGTCGTTAAAGAAAGGCGAAATGTTCAAGATCCGCAAGAATACCATCTGGAATGACAAAGGATACTTTGACAAAGGAGACCACCATGCTATCAGCAACATCATCTACTACTATATAAGATATAGTGATAGGTTGTCGTATCATCATTGCCGAGGGTTGAGGGTCGGAGGACAGTCAACTTTATCTACGGCTACATAGTTTTTGCCTCGCCAGTCGAATGGTTGCAGGGACTATGTCCTGATCACCATGTCGTACCGTAGATTAATGCAAATGGAGCCAAAATACAGAAACCAAAATACAAAATACAGAATCAAATCCCTGGGTTCATCAAAATTACAAAACACAGTTCTAATTCATATGTATTTTAAGTGTGAGAACGGATGGCTCAGAATACAACCCAACCGGAGAGGATACTCTGAGAGATCCGTCTGAGTAGGACGTATACTCTGAGAGATATCCTTTACAAGAATGATATCAGTAGTGGGATTGAGTGTGTACGTCCTACTCAGATGGGTCTCTCACCGTTACTATTTTTTTCTGACAGCATGGTGGATGTGCTCCGTCAACAGATTCTTGCTCCGAGCCAAAACTTTGCCCCGGAGCTCAAGTGGACATCCTTAGTGTAGAGCTCGAGTGAGAGGTTCCTGACAGCATGGTGGTCTCCTTTGTTAAAGTATCCATGCTCGTCCCACAACCAATGTGTGATGAGCACGGATACTTTGACAAAGGAGACCACCATGCTGTCAGGAACCTCTCACTCGAGCTCTACACGAAGGATGTCCACTTGAGCTCCGGAGCAAAGTTTTGGCTCGGAGCAAGAATCTGTTGACGGAGCACATCCACCATGCTGTCAGAAAAAATAGTAACGGTGAGAGACCCATCTGAATAGGACGTATACTATGATAATATCTCCTCCAACACTCAATCCCACTACTGATATCATACTTGTAAAGGTGATCTCTCAGAGTATACGTCCTACTCAGATGGATCTCTCAGAGTATCCTTTCTGGTTGGTTGTCGTATCATCATTGCCGAGGGATGAGGGTCGTAGGACAGTCAACTTCATCTATGGATACATAGTTTTTGCCTCGCCAGTCGAATGGCTGCAGGGACTATGTCCTGATCACCATATCGTAGTCCAATACAATCCAGAGATTGACACAGTACTAATTCATATATGTAGTCCAATACAAATAGTCTAATACAAAAACAACCCAATACAAATAGTCCAATATAAATCAGTACTAATAGCTAATAAGAACCACGCAGCTCACGCAAACGCTCAGTGATACGATCACGCAACCACCTCGAAAAAGCGGAATCTTTGGCGTGAGGAGAGATGTAGTCCCTTGCAAGTGCTGCATGAATCGAACTCTCGGTCTCACTAGCTATCGGTGCTGGATGAATACAACTCCCGGTCTCACTAGCAACCGGTGCCACTTCCTCCTTAACTGTAGGAGGAGCCACCTCAGCATTTACTGTTTCTCTCAAACGATGTACCGCTCCTCGGGTCATGGGTGCCATCTGGTAAGATCGATATTCAAAAATAATATAATTGTAACATAAGAAAGCTAATTAAAGGAACCATCATGTAATTTGAGTACATTTTCGAAAGCAGATAAAGTACAAAAAATTCAATTTTTGCCAAGTGTGAGAACGGATGGCTCAGAACACAACGCAAGATTCATTCTAGCATACATTAGTATGAATCATCTATGTTCTGTACATATGGTGTAGTATATGTTCTTATCGTATCTAGTATCTGAAAAATTTAACAGAATCAAGATGAACTCACATAATGTAATACTAAGACATCATCTACTACTATATAAGATATAGTGATAGGTTGTCGTATCATCATTGCCGAGGGATGAGGGTTGGAGGACAGTCAACTTTATCTACGGCTACATAGTTTCTGCCTCGCCAGTCGAATGGCTGTAGGGACTATCACCTGATCACGATGTCGTGTCGTAGATTAATGCAAAGTCCTTATAGCAAATGTCGTACATAGATTTCTACCTCGCCAGTCGAATGGCTGTAGGGACAGTGTCTGACTTGGTGTATCTCACTATTTTTTCAAAATGCCTGACATTCTACCTCGCCAGTCGAATGGATGTAGGTGTATTTCTACCTAGGTATCCAGTCTCTCATACAGGACCTACCTATCTGCCTTTAACATTAAATTATACAAATCAAACTAGTCTTAAATACTGGTACCAACTGCCTGAACATGACAGTCCCTAATTTGTACTGGATTTATCCTACCTCTGAGTTTCACACATGTTAAAAAGGAAGGCATTTACTGTTAACAAGATAACCTGTCATGAATTGAACAGCAGGCAGACTTAGATTTAGGATTTAAAATATGGTATTCAGGTCAACTTAATTCAGTCAAAGGGTACTAAACAGAAAGTCTAATTAAGACTTTCAACTAAACAGGCAGCCTGGACTGCTGTTCAGAACTTGGCAGGCAAAATCCCTTACCATCTGATGACAAACCTATACACACCCTTGCCCAAACCATTTGTTTCAGTAGGTAAAACATTCCAGGTTACTCAAGTAACCTGTCGTGCAATATTTGGTGTCAACAACATTCCTTGTTAATTGTAACATGCATATTATCATATCCCAACTCTGCCAAAACCTGACCAACATACCCTACACTAATCATTCCATATTTCAGTAATGTCAGTGAGCTAAATCATACTCAACTGTCGAGAATACTTAGGAGAAAACTCATTCACAGGATTAGTATCCATCCTTCGTGACATAGCTAAAATTTTATAGGGCTCGATAATAATTATTAGTCAATTTGTTCATCATTTCAAAATCCTGAAAATGCCCAAAAAACTCCCAGTATCAGTGAATAGGGCTCGAACCCTAAATTAGAATTCGAATCCAAGCAAAACATCAAATTGACAGTTGATATGCCCAAAAAACTTCCAGTATCAGTATATAGGTGTTATACTGTGAGTCTCGTGTCCACACAGTGGGACACGACGTGTCCAAACCAACAAAATAGGTGTCACTCGAACTAGAAGCGAGTCCACGCTCTCGTGTCCCCCGCAGCGAGTCCACTGTGAGTCTCGTGTCCCCCGCAGCGAGTCTACGCTCTCGTGGACACGAACTAGAAGAGAGAGAGAGAGAGCTAGAAGACGAAGAGAAACTGGGAAGCGGGGACAGGGGAGAGTTACCTGAGGAGGAGCTACCTGAGGAAGGAGGAGAAGGAGAAGGAGGAGGCCGGAGGAGGAAGATCGCCGAAGGAGCGCCACGGAGGAGGAGGCCGGAGGAGGAAAATTGCCGGAGGAGCGCGCGGAGGAGGAGCGTGCGAAAAATTAGGGGGAAATTTATGAATGATCGAAAAGGAAACCCTCGTCGCCTATATAAAACATTTAGCGACATCCTTCTCGGCCGTCCCTAAACGTCGCTGATATTTAATAAACGGCGATGCTGCTTAAAATGCGTCGTTACACGTCGCTATATCAGCGACGTGTACCGACGAACTTGTGACGCATATTCCCATTTAACAAATTATAGCCGCTAGACGTCGCTATTAGTCGCTGTTGGCGACAAACAGCGACGTCTTAGATAAATGTCGCTAAACCCCCAAAAATTAGCGACGTTCTTTCTTGGAGTCGCTAAATACGTCACAGATATGACTTATTTTGGTAGTGTGTTTTCAACTTGCACAAGTAGGCTTGATAATAAAAAAGATGAATCCACATAGCTTAGGGAATAATCCCGACGGGTCGAATTAAGTTAGAATATGGAAAGGTCCAATGGTCAGCTTAGAGTTGGTGCACGGCGTGCTTTGAAAATGACACTCGGTCCTTCATCCCGTGGCTTGGGAGAAGGAAAAGTTGGTCTTCGCCACAAGCTAAGAGTTAGCATAAGTCATAGGCGATGCCCGCATAAAAGCTTCATAAAGCATGCACGGTCCCATCGTCCAAGGCTTAACGCAGTCCTTGCTCGTCAAGTTGATGTACGATTAAGTTAGGCTAAGTGATTTTAGGCGATCAAAGGCATTCTAAGTACTGTCCCACATTTTTTACTATTGTCGATATTACTTGGTTTCACGATCATATAGAGTATGACTTGGGAGATGGTGTCGCATAGAGTTCAAGTTGGTTTAAGGTACGATGTCATGGACTTAGTGTTTCTAAGGCACGGGCTACGGTTGATTCATTGAGTTTGGAAAAAGGGGTTTCAAATAGTTGTTCCTGAGTTGAATGAAATGATAGGACAAGAAAGAAGAATGCTCGTGACCATGGGTCGTCGAGGCGAGGTCTCAGATGTGAGAAGTATTAAACTTGGCCCTTAAAGATATGGTAACACTAGAAGTAGAATGTCTGTGTGAGACGTCAGTTCGAGTCTAGTCTTGCATGGTCATTGGACAACTTGTACAAGGTGAGTTTGTTTCTCGAACGGCAACCCAGGTGGCCAACGGGACCGTTTTGATGGTAGACATGATTAGCAGTGCTGGATGACCGTACGAGTTAGCGCAGAGACTTACAGCGGAGCTTGCTACTCGTACTGGCAAGGGCGTCTGCCTAACAAGTTATGGAGTCCATGATAGCGCTGGACGCTAGTGACTAGTTCATATAGATGAGTCGACATGGCGGTAACCCGCATGTGTGCCTTTGGATTGAGTCGAGTTGAATGTGTGTGTGCAGTTAAAACACAATATTGGGTCTAAGATTTGGCTTCAACGTAGGCGACGTACTTCGGCATGAGATATGGCATCGAGTCTTAAGTTGTTAACATATAAGTTGCATGAGTTGGATTTGAGTCATTTGAGTTTAAGTCAGGAAATGCCGCAAGGCAAAGTCGATCGAGTGACACTTAACCTATAAGTCTCGATTGGGTCAGTTGGTGATTAAAGTAGCAAGGGCCGCGAGGCGGCGATATGGTTAAGTCACACTGAGTTGCGAGGCACGACACAATGGACTTATAGCACGGTCACATAGAAATTAGGTACTATCGCGTAGTCGCGTCTCTGATTTTAGGCCGTAAGAAAAATACGACTTGATAGGTTTACGTTGTTGATGCAAACACGGGATGGTCTACAGACACAAAATAGGCCAAGGCGTCTGGCCTAAAACTGATTCTAAGGCAAGGGTAGAAAGAAAATCATAAAGGGACTATGTTACACAAAGTAAATGAATGTGTTGGTTTGGTATGGGTGGGCGAGGAGCTCATTCCACCAGTATAGTTGAGTACTGACATCCACATAGTTTTCATGTACAGGAACAGGTAAAAGCTTGTGGCGCAGAGCTCGCTAGGATGCATCAAGGCACAGAGTTCCTTGGCGATTCGAGGCATGCGGTCGCATGGAGTCTGGACTTATACGGGACATAATGTATAGATTTCGCCTATCTGAAGCATCTGCTAGTTCAAGACATGTATTGAGAGATGAGAGAGAGCTGAGTGACTTGTAATGTGAGAAGAGTGAGCTTGAATGACTTGTAATCTTGGCCTTGCGCCCCATTGTAATCCTTGTTTCAATATCAATAAAATGCATATTTTGAATGACTTGGGTTTTGTTCTAAATTTCTGCTGCTATTATTCAATGTCTCTGCTTTGGACTTCTGTGTGACGACCCCGTCGCAGCCGCTAAAATCGGCCGTTATGGAACCCGCCTTGCACGAGCACAATCTAGGCTCGTACGGCATCACGCCTTAGCGAGGATGATCGCTCCTACGGGAGCAGGGCGTGACATAATGGTATCAGAGCACGGCTTTACATCCTTGGACTTTCGATTGAATTCTTTAACTCCGTTGTTTTCGTAAATTCTGTTGCTTCCGCAAGTTGATATCGTTGGTGCGCTCTCTCTCAAATGTCCCACGGTATGTCCATACAATAAGTCTAAGTAATTTACAAAATGTAGGAGAATAGTTTTTGACAAAAACAAAAGGATGGTTCACGTGAAGCACGGTTGGCTAAGTCGGGCTGGGCATATACACCAAAGTTGCATCGACCTTAGAAGAGTCGAGTGCGAGATTCGATCCATCTTGGATGACAATGAGTCAGAATCGATTGAGTAAGTGGGATGACTATCGATAGGGGTGCTATCGAGCGACGATAACTTCGGTACGATATATGAGCATGCTTGGAATTCGAAAAAAGGTTCGAATAAATTTTTTGAAGAAGTCAATTTTGATTCGAATGATATTTTGAGGATTTGATGAACGACTTCATCCCTGAGTGGTGCATGTGATAGCTTCAGGGATGTCGATCGGTCGATTGAGGATGTGGGGTGTCGATGTGTCTATCAGCAACCGTCAAGTATATGCAAAGCCGTAGATTGAGTATCATTGAATAAGTTATAGTCTTGAAGATAAGGACGAATCAATTCAAACAAATTAGTGATGACGCGTACGGGATAGTGAGTGCACGAGTATGAAATACAAAATGATTGAGTAGGTGAAATCGAATCGAAGAAAAAGTTAGGGTGTACGAATGGATGACTTGATCGAGGAAATCGATACGGATCGTATATGAAAAGTTAGTATGACGGGAAGACAGCATACATGAAAAGTTTGATTCGAATATTTAAAAATAACTCTGAGGATTGGAATGGATGTTGCTCGATGATTTGAGTTAGCAAAGAATGATGTGATTTGGAGAAAAACGTTGGTCGATGACTTAAGATAGACGGATGAACAATACGCGAATTTGGGTTTAAAGAAATTGATGTTGTGAATGATTCGAGGGACAATGATCGAACTTGAATTTGAATGTCGAGGAGATTATCCAGTCGGACGATAGCATCATTCGTACAACGCAAAATTTATTGCAAAGAAGATTGTCAGGTTACGCATATCATCGATGGTATTGAGGCGTATCAAAGATCGATATGCGATAACTCGTGGGCACTCTAATTCGAGGAAGGACGATCATACAAGTGTTATTGTTCTGACGGATGCTATACTTAGGATTTTGATTGAAATAAATATAGATAAAAATAGAAGTGTCTTGATGGTTACGTGGATAACCACAGCATTGACATTCTTGTCTTGTACGAGCACAACACTAGCCTCACACATGCGTCACGTCGGATTTGGGGCAATCGTTCCGTATGAGTGCTGACATAGTAATTCATGTCGCGGGAATGATTGAATTTGAAAAATCAGGACGCGATAACTTTGATTGTCTCGACTTGTTGGTTTGATGCGAAGGAAAATTCGAGGATGTTTGGACTTGCGATTGATGATTGAGTAAACTTGAGGATTGAATAGATCCAATCTACGTATCGAAAATGAATTAGTCTAGACACAAAACAAGAGTTACGTCCCGATGACAATGATCATCTCGTGGGAGCGTGCATGGTGATTCATGTCTGCCATGGATAATCTGACTCGCGTGAGATCGGGGCGCAACATATTGTTAAGCTAGACGACCTTATGATCGAATACGTGAATTGTGATGAACGACTTAGGAAATATGAAATATGAATTATGGTTTAGCAACAAATTTTGTCGTAGCGTGCTTGAATTGGAAGGATTGATAAGCAGATTATGTAGAACGTGTTCAAAAAGATATACTATGCGAAATGGCTTGCTGAACGAGTGATATTGATATGTCGAGGAATTGGTTGAAACGTGAGTTATCGTAGGATGGCTTTGCTGAATGACTCAGACCACGTGCGACGAATATTGGGATGTATGTAGGGAATCGATGCTCGATGTTTAGAAATCAGAGTGATGCGAGCTTGGGTAGAAAATCTAGTACTATCAACTTGGTTTGACCTTAGGATGGGGTCGTTGTTGATATCGTTGTTTGGGAACTATGATTCCAATACTGACAGATGACTTTAGCCTAAAGACATAGCCTAGCGGTTAGGCAGACGTTCCGCCATGAAGAGATAGGATTTGTGGAGGCACCACTCGCGAGTCTCGGTTGATATGCACGTATATCAGGAACGCCCGAATATGTGCATGATTCGACTCGATTGGTGATGACGGATTGTCTATCATGAGGCTTGGCTGAAATACATGTATTTTGGGGACGCTTGGAATATGTGCACGATCCAACTAAGTGATACGTTGAATCAAGTGAGACTTGAGGAACAGAAAAGTGTCGAAGATTTTGAGATCGTGAGTTATGAAGAAAAGATTGTGGGTAGCACGAGCGTGGCTCGGATTTGAGAAATGCATAGGAGAAATTTGTGCGAGAGTCATTGAACATTCGAATGATAAGTCGATGAGTAAGTACTCAGTTAGTTTCGAGGATAAAACTTTTCTTGAGTGGTGTATGATGTAGTGCCCTGTCCCGCTCTGTCAATTGGAGGAATCGAAACGCCGACGACATTCGGACTTAGCCTTGCAACGGCGACTCAAAGACATCGCTCGGTCGAGGCAACTCCTCGCTCAGGTGGGGTAGTTTCGGTGAACATGCCTCATCTTAGCCTTCACTTAATAAATCGCATGTTTTCAACTTGCACAAGTAGGCTTGATAATAAAAGAGTAGGTGTATGGTGTGCTTTGAAAATGACACTCGGTCCTTCGTTCCGTTGGTTGGGAGAAGGAAAAGTTGGTCTTTGCCACAAGCTAAGAGTTAGCCTAAGTCATAGGCGTCGCCAGCATAAAAGCATCATAAAGCATGCACGGTTCCATCGTCCAAGGCTTGGCGTAGTCCTTGCTCGTCAAGTTGATGTACGATTAAGTTAGGCTATGTGATTCTAGGCGATCAAAGGCATTCTAAGCACTGTCCCACGTTTTCTACTGTTGTCGATATTACTTGGTTTCACGATCATATAGAGTATGACTTGGACGGTGGTGTCGCATAGTGTCATGACCCGCTCTCGAATAATCGGATACGAGTCGGACACGTCCAGCCTGTATCGTTGGACACGATGAAGTAAGCTGTACCAATCTAGGGAAATCTACCTAGATAATCAAGACAAGTACAAATCACAGCATCTATAAACGTATCCCAGAATCAGAGTAAAGTACAAGTCTCAGAATTATTACATTCCAGCAATGAAAGTAAGTCTACTAGTCTCAAAATACAAGGAAAAATATAAAGTGCTAAGGTAAAGCTCTAGGCTTTTGCAGCCTCTAAGTCAAGAGCAACTCCAGCTGGCTCTACTGTCTCTATTGGCTCTCGGCCGTAATATGTGTCGTACAGAGCCTCCAACTCACCTGCAACATATCCTAGTCAGGAGCGGAGCAAAGTACAGTTCTACGTAATGAACAAGAACATGATATAGAAATGAGTACAGGAGTACATGAAAATGAAATACAGGAATGAACTGGAAAGTACATGAAAGTAGTGCAGGAAATAAGTACAGAAACTACAGTACATGAATGTAAAGTACAGGAAATTGTAAAGTACAAGAAATGTAACTACAATCCTGAAGTACCAGACATGATAAGTGCACAATATTGAAATACAACTAGTCCATGTGACCGGCTGGGGTGAGTACAAGAGCATGTATAGGAGTACATGAATATGGTACGGCTTAGGGCTCGCGTACACGATGCGAGGCCTAAGCTATCTACATGAATATAGTAACCGGGGTTTAGTCACATGGCTAGTATATTTCCCCACCCAACACTAATAAGTACAAGAACAAGATAGTACAGGAGTACATGGGTACATGATATCGTGTCATGACGTATCACAAGAAAGGTATAAGATATGTAAATGTACAAGACCGTAGAAAAGTACTTACCTTGCTCCGGGAAAGTACGGGTAAAGAATAAATCTGGATGTCCTCCTGTTTTAATAGGTACAAGTTGATTAATCTTCTAAATAATCAATTGTTAGATATGCTAGTCAATTACCTATCTGGGTTTTTATGTTAATCTAAAATGTATAGAACTAACTATCTATAAGCTTTAGTAAAATAATATATTAGCATTTAAGAATAATCCATTAAGGATCTATATTTAGTGTAATGACATAACCATAAAGAAACTGACACAAAAGAGCAGTGAAAGTTCTTGAAAACTAGATGACTAAAATCAACTAGGAAACTGAAACCTATTTACCATACCTATTTGATCAAAATAACTGAAAGCATTACATTCCTAAATCCACACTTAACACATGTCTCAACTCACTGTTCAAAGTCAAGAATTTCCAAAGTCAAGAGTCATTCAATAGATATAATTTCAAAAACTTCTTAATTTATAGAATAGTGGTATCAAATACAAGCCATTACTGGAATACATTGATGTTCAAAGTACAACAGCATTTAAATTAACTGCTGTCCAAGCAACCTACTTAACCCTCAAATTTGAATCTAACTTTCCTAACGGCTACTAGGCTTCTGCCACCAACTGAACAAGTCTGAACACTTGAAACCGACCCCTGGAATCTGACCCATCCCGGACACTCTTCGTAGGACACGACCTGCAACTTGGATACTTGAAATTCTCCCCTCAACCCTGACACAATCCATTGGTCTACAGCCAAGAGTATCCTGCACTAAGAAAGGTTCAATAGAGCCTGATACTGTACTGCAACAGTTCTAGAACTCCCAGGATCACCCGCAGAGACACGATCTCAACTCGAGTTCACGAACATGCAACCCACACTAGTTACACCAAGATGACACCAACAACACCATGGCTACTGCTACAAAATTTAGACACGGGACTGCAAACAAGGAAAAAAATCTCTAAGTTCCTACACAGAGTGAATCTTCTAAAAAAATAGAACAAACCTGAAGTCACGAATTGAAAAGAGATTCCCCAAAGGCTGGACACACTTCCTCTGTATCCGATTCTTGGAGTAAGCATTAGACCAAGTAGTTGGCGATCAGACACATAAAAACTGGATTCGTAGCTTCCTCAGTTCCAACTAACCAAAATTATACACATGGAAATCCCAGGAACTCAAAGAAACCATAGATTGACAACAAAATCCCCACATAAACTATGAATTAACCATCTAACCATAAATCAAATACAATCGAGATACTTACTATTTGATCCTGAAGAACGAGCTGGTCTTCGATCAAAATTGATCAGTCCGATCGATTGATCTCTGAACCGTTTCCTCTCCTAGATCGCGTCAATAAATTGATCAAAACAAAATCGATAGAACAATTGCAAGGCAAAATTGATCAAGACGTACCACAGTGCGATCGATTGTCCAGAACTACAAGCTCCGACCGATCGTTCTACTTCGGCAAGATTCCTACGAGAATTCAATACAAGGGAAAAATTGGAGAATCAACAAAGTGAATAATCCACGCCAAATCATTCGAGACCAAACGAGAATGTAGATCGAACTTACCAAGAATTGGTTTCTGATCGGAGAGGACACGGATACGTGATGATTCGATCGATCGTCGGAGAAAGAACTTCGTGGAGGGGATGGCGAGTTCAAGCCGTCACAGGAAGGTCATCGACGAGCTGATGCTACAGTTTAGGTCGCCGGAGTAGATCGTACGCGATGGTGGTCTCCTTGACGCTGGAAACGAGTAGTGCCACATGTCACTGCTATCAGGGCCAACTAGCTGCCGCGGAAGAGTGGCTCCGCCCCGTCGCCACCGCCATCGTCGTCGTGGTGGTTGCCGCCGAAGATTTGGTCGCCGGAGTTTAGCCGAGAGGAAGGATTGGGGAAGAGGCTCGAAGAATTGGAAAGAGAAGTGAATTAACACCCTCTCTTCTCCTCAGTTCAACTTTAAAGAGAAAAACGTAACATTTGCTGACCCCCCCCCCCCCCCCCCCCCCCGCTCAACCTGAATTTTCCATTAGTCCCTCCGGCCTAGGGATTTTTGTAAAAATCCCCTCTTCTTTTTCAAAATTGCAGAATTCTAAAGAAAATCACTTAGAATATTTCTAAAATTGAGTGGGGACCACTAATTGGTTATAACAAACTTTTAAATTTGAAATTCTGCTCTAAAAATTATTTCCCTCAAAAAATAACATCACTATATTTATTTATTTTTTAAACCAAAACTTATTATTTGAAACTTCAATCAACAATTATTTATATTAGAACTGCTTTTAAAAATCAAATTTATTTTCTCAAAATAGGGAGGTGGAGTTACAAATCTCTCCCACTTAAAATAATTTTGTCCTCAAAATTCGAGAGACAACCAAAAGAATCTTAAAGCAAAATCTCAAAGAAGGTTCGAACATAAATCATTTATTGTATTTAAAATTTTTCAATATCAAAATACAATCAGGCAAACAAACTGGGATAGCGCTCTCGCATCTCGTCCTCGCGCTCCCATGTGGACTCTTCCAGAGAGTGGTATCTCCACATGACATGGACAAGTGGAATAGTCTGGTTCCGCAGTTGTTTCTCCCTCATATCCAATATCTCCACTAGCTGCTCCTCGTAGGTCAAGATCGGGCCCACCTCCAGCTCTGAATAGTCCACCACGTGGCTCGGGTCTGGAATATAACATCGAAGCTAGGACACATGGAAAACGTCGTGTACTCCCTCCAAGCTAGCTGGAAGTGCTAGTCGATATGCCACCTCGTCAATTCGTGCAGTCACGTAGAAAGGCCCGATGAATCTGAGATTGAGCTTCCCGCCTCTGCCAAAGCGAATGATGCCCCTAGTCGGCGAGATCTTAGGAACACTCTATCTCCAACCGCGAACTCCAGTGGCCGTCTGCTGCTATCCGCCCAGTGCTTCTACCGATCCTACGCAACTCTGAGACACTCCCTGATCAGTCTGACTTTCTCAGCTGAGTCTACCATCATCTCTGGCCCAAGCAAAGCCCTCTCGCCAACGTCGTCCCAAGATAAAGGCGTACGACATCTCTGTCCATACAGTGCCTCGAACGGGGTCATCTCGATGCTAGCCTGATAACTGTTGTTATAGGCAAAGTCTACTAGATGCAAATGATCCTCCCACGAATCGCCGAAATCAAGTGTGCAAACCCGTAACATGTTCTCCAGTGTCTGAATGGTCCTCTCGGACTGCTCGTCCATTTGTGGATGATAAGCGATGTTGAACTTCAACTGCGACCCCAAGCTCAACTGTAGGCTCCTCCAGAAATGTGATGTGAAGCGACTGTCTCGGTCTGAAATGATGCTCACCGGCACCCCATGAATCCGCACAATCTGTCGCATGTAGAGGTATGCGAGCTTCTCGGTCGACAGCCCAACCTTGAACGGAATGAAATGAACAGACTTCGTCAGTCTGCCCATGATCACCCAAATAGCATCCTTGCCACTGGGAGTAGGCGGTAATCCAGAGACGAAGTCCATGGTGATGTGCTTCCACTTCTATTCCGGAATAGGTAAAGGCTGGAGTAATCATGCTGGTCTCTGGCGTTCCGCCTTGACTTGCTGGCACACAAGGCATCTAGAAACAAATCTGGCAATCTCTCGTTTCATCCCATACCACCAAACATACTCTCGCAGATCCTTGTACATCTTGGTAGACCCAGGATGAATAGAATACTGTAATTGATGGGCTTCCTGCATAACTTCCTCCCGTAAATCCTTCGACACACACAACTGGTTCCCGTACCTCAGGGATCCATCCGCTGTAATGGTAAAATCGTCGAGCAATCCTGCCTCTCCTGGCCTCTAAGCTATCGGAGTCCCTTATCTAGAAACTGGGCCTCCTTGATCTTCTCTAACAGTCCTGACTGTATCTGCATGTGCATCAGCTGCCCTCCAACTCCTGGAAGAACAATCTCGATCCCCAAGCTTTCAAGATCCTCCAAAAGATGTCGGTCCATAGTGAGAAACATAGCAACAGGATATCGACTAAGAGCATCTGCCACCACATTTGCCTTCCCAGGGTGGTACTACAGATTGATGTCGAAATCCTTCATGAGTTCCAGCCATCTACGCTGTCTCATATTCAGCTCCTTCTAAGTGAAAACATACTTCAAGCTTTTGTGGTCCGTGAAGATGTCCACTCTCTCTCCATACAAGTAGTGGTTCCACAGTTTCAAGGCAAAAATGACTGCTGCAAGCTCCAAGTCATATGTAGGATAATTTTTCTCATGAGACCTCAACTGTCTAGAAGCATAAGCAATGACTCTCTTGTTCTGCTCAAGCACACATCCCAAGCCCTTTCCTGAAGCATCGCTGTAGATGATGAATTCTCCCGATCCTGATAGCAAAGCTAGAACTGGCGCTGTCGTGAGTCTTCTCTTCAATTCTTTAAATGTTGACTGGCAGGCGTCGCTCTAGATGAACTCCTTGTGCTTCCGTGTATGCTTGGTCATCGGCTCCGCTATCTTGGCAAAATCCTTCACGAACTTTCTGTAGTATTCTGCTAGACCCAGAAAACTATGAATCTCTGCTACTGACTTGGGAGGTGCCCATGCTTTCACTGCTTCAATCTTCTTAGGATCCATAAAAATCCCTTCTCCAGTCACCACATGCCCTAGGAACTCCATTCTGTCCAAGAAAAACTCATATTTTGAGAGTTTTTCGTACAGTTTCTCCTTCCGCAAAATCTCCAACATGATCCGCAGGTGCTCCACATGCTCCTCCTCGAACTTCGAGTATATCAGAATGTCGTCAATGAAGACTTCGACAAACTTGTCCAAATACTTGTGAAAAACTTTATTCATCAAGTTCATAAACACTGTTGGGGCATTGATGAGTCCGAACGGCATCACCAGGAACTCATACTGGCCGTATCGGATGTTGAAAGCTGTCTTCGGAATATCCTGCTCCCGAACCTTCATCTGATGTTATCCCGACCGAAGGTCAATCTTGGAAAAGACCTTCACCCCACTAAGCTGGTCAAACAGCTCATCAATCTACGACAGAGGGTATTTATTCTTGATGGTGATGTTATTGAGTGCACGGTAATCGATACACATCCTCACCGTCCCATCCTTCTTGGGAACAAAGAGTACCGGTGCTCCCCAGGGTGAAGCACTGGACCGAATAAAACCCTTGCCCTCCAACTCATCAATCTGTGCCTTCAACTCTGCAACTTCCTTCGGGTTGATCTTGTAGCAATGTTGGGACTTCGGCGCTGATCCGGGCACTAGGTCGATGCTGAACTCCACATCTCGATCTGGCGGCAATCCTGGCAAATCCTCGGAGAAGAAATCGAGAAACTCTGCAATCAGCGGATACGGCAACTCCTGGTCTTTTGTAACTGCTTCGAAGTAGACTCCCTCTGGCCTCTCTGTAATCCGTCTTCTGATCTCGAACGGTAGAACTTCAGACGGGCAAAAAATTACCTTCCCTTTATGGCAGTCTATTACAACAAACTGCTCGCTCATCCAGTCGATGCCGGGGACTATATCAAATCTGGGCAATGGCATCACTAGAAGTCGAGCCCTAATCTTCCTCCCAGCTATAGTGATAGGGGAATCCACTATCTCACTGACTGGCACTATCCCTCCTCCTGTCATAATCCGACAGTTCCTCCTAGTGGGCTTGGGTGTGAAGTCATGTCTATGCAGAAACTCATATGATACTCTAACACCCAGTTTCTAAAGTAAGGGTAATTTTGAAATTTTGTGTTTAATTTATTTAATTATGATATTTAATTAATAATATGATTTTTGGTGATTTTTAATCATTTTAAAACTACTTAAATATCATGACTTGTGATTTTGATGTGCAGCTAGTGAAACCGTAGAGACTGTCTGCCCTAGAGCCTAACTATGTGATTTTGAATATCTAATGATCATTTTTAGCCTAGGAGTAATTTGGTCATTTTGACTTATTAGAATTATTTATTTATTGGATTGACGATTGTTGGTTTGACTTTTACTAGTTGTGACTTAAGAGACTAACCTAGAAGTTGACTCTAGTTAAGGTGACTTGATTAGCATGGTGAGACCCTAGTCTAACTTAAGTCAATCTAAGTTAGTCATGTAGGAATCAAGACTTGGATAGAAGGCTTAGTGATTTGGACCATAGGCTTGAGACTTAAAATTTGGTTCCATGACTAGTACAAATAGGTCTATAGCCCATTAGACTCAACCCTAACCCTGACTATCACTTTATGACCAGCCACCTAGGGTTATTCCCTCTATAATTAATCTCTTCATTTATTGTTCTTGCCTCTTTATTGAGATTTTAACATTTTAGAGAAAGAGGTAATATTATTTCTTCCCCAATCCCTAGATCCTTCATTTTAATTCCTTTTTAATTCTTATCTTTTGCATTATGTTCTAATTTCTGTATGTTTAATATTTCTGGAGGTTAATCTCAGTTTTGGGTTCATTTGGAGCAATTGGCCATCAAGAAGAACACCCCCCATTTGGAGCTTTTTTATACTTTTTGTACCTATAGGTAAAACTCCACAAATTGATCTAAATTTCTATTTTTTTTTTTTGCATTTAGGGCTAGATCTAGGAGTCCCCTAGCTGTCACTAGAATTTGGGTGAATTTCGTGTCCATTTGGTGTCCGTATCGGACACGTGTCATAGTGTATTGCCAAGTGTTTGATGAATTGCTTGAATGGATTAAAACATTGTAATTTCGAAAACTAATTTCATGGATTTGTAGCCCTATATGTGTTCTTTATATTCGTGTCCTACTGAGCACATTTTTGGACACGTTTCGTGTCCAAATTTAGACACACACGCACGCACGAGGCCCCGGTGCGCTGCCCTACTGCTCGGGTGTCCTAGCGGACACGACACAGCGACTCAGGTCACAAAATTTGGTAGACACGTTCTCCTAGTGACTGACACGACACCTACAAAGTTTCATGTGTTTTCGTTTAGTGTGCATGAAGAAAATTGACTTGTACTGGTCGTAGCCAGACACTAGCGTGCGCGAGAATCGCGTCGGATACGCGTCTCGTGCACGCGACACGATCCACGTGGACACTGTGCAGGCTGTGGGACACACTCTCCTAGTCCTGACGAACACATAGACATGTGCATGAGGTGTCTAGTATAGTGAATCGTGTCCACGAGAGCTTGACACAGCTGCACGAGCCCGCATGTGCACACTGTCTAACACAACCTGTTTTACACGATTTGGACACTTCGTGTCCAATGTCTGGACACGAGTACACTCCTGGGATACGTACACATGTGGGGAATTAATTAACAACCATTAAATTAGTATATTATCATATTTTAAATTCGAAATTTGATTCCCATTTTATCACTGATACTCAAGTTCCAGTTGGGTTTTTTTTGAGTTTAATTTCCTGTTTGAGCTGAATGCGAATGTTAAGTTCATGAGTTAACTATATGTGCATGTGTAATAAGTACTGCTATGATTAGGTATTTACTAGTATTGGAAATTTTGGATTCGAAATGGATTTTCTAATGGGGTTGGACTGAAACAGTCGATTGATACATATGTTCACTGTTATTGAATGTCAATTGAACTTTAATTTTTGATTTCCTGAGATTTGTTTACACATTACTGAATTCCCTAAACTGAATACACACACATTCCTGAGATACACTCTACCAATTTATAAACACATTTGTTCAGACCACTATTCCTTGTCCAGGCTAGTAGGAGAGTCTTGGACTCGAGTTAGGATTTCCTTGGTAATATGTTGTTCAGTCTTAGGAAGTTGTTACCTGCAGCATTTGGTCCAGTCTTGAACATTGATCTACACATCTGAACTTCATTGGGTCCAGCATTGGTTCAGTTCCTATTTGCCACACTCACTAATTTGAACTCTCATATACACTGTTTTGAACTGTCACTGCTAGCTGTTATTGCAATGCATTCACTGAATCCTGTCACATTTGCCACTAATTTTAGTGTCTACACACACACATAAAACTAATTTTTGAGCACTGTACAGTTGATGAACCTGAGATTGGTTTGATATGTTATTCCTGAGAATTCCTGAAATGCTAATTCATGACATATGTTAATTCCTATACATTTTATTGATTCATGGGGGTTGATGATTCGAATTTTGATTTGGGATTTAGATGGGGATTCGAATTGGTGTTGGAGATGATGAAATGTTAAACTGTCAATGTGAATCTATGTTTCACTCCCTGTTTTCAGGTTGTACACTATTTCTATTCCTATGTGACACTACACCATGTACACTCTCACACCCTCTTGACACTCTCACACACACACACATGCTCACATGTACACACACACATGAACACAAATGCATGTTTCCTTTACTGCCAACTCCTATTCCCACATGACACTGTCACACAGGTCCTTAAAACCTGAGAACAGGGTTAGTTGGTATATGAGAACAGCTAGTTAGGTTTGATTGTTATTTGAACTGTCACTAGTTTCACATGTTAGCTTATTCACCTCAATATTTTTCCTATTTCCTATTCTCACACACACACAGGTATCTATATGCTCTACACACTCTCATGACACTTTGCTCACACTCTTAACACACACACATAGGAAACACATGTACACAACACATTGCCTTTTTCCTGTCCTTCTATGTATGTGTGTGTATATATATATATATATATATATATATATATACATATATTATCATGTATCCTATATGTTATAATGTATGTATTATATTATTTTAGATATATATGTTAATATGTGTATATGTAGATATGTGTTTGCTATAGGTAATATAGCCTATGGGCCTATAGCCTAGGGCTCATTACCTATGAGTGTGGCTTGAATGCCAATATAGGGTATAGTTGGCTTGTATAGCCTAGATGTGATGTGTGCTTACTAGAATAGACTAGTTGGGCCTAGTGAGACTTGTCTGGCTTAGGTTTGACCTAGTTTGACTAGTCTAGTTGACTAGAGTTGACCGAGAGTTGACTTCAGTCTAGATTGACCTAGATTCATATCGAATGTATTGCAATGCATCTTATTATCATTTTAGACTTATAGTGACTTGTACTGTTCTATAGGAGACAGACACCACTCCTCGGACAGTAGATACTCTGCAGATACTCAGGATACATGCGAGTACATTCTCTGACCATTTCATACTTGTCTGGATTTACATTCTTGCTCTAGATTACTGTACTTGATGCTGACACGATTGTATCACGGATTGGTAGTATATGGATCTTTTTTTGAGATGTTATCCCTTTGTATTCACTAAATACATATTATGATGTGTGCTTCACTTACATATTGTATTTATTGAATACCCTTATCCTTGTATACTCATTGTGTATATTGTACTCTCATTATCACATGAGTCCCATGGATAGACCATTGTACAACTATTGTATAATATTGTACACTATTGTATAAGATAACCTAACTGGAGTGGATCCTTGTGTATTGATTGGAGAGGGGGAGTAGAATTGGTTATGTAATCAAATCCTATTGTACAACATTGTATAACTATTGTATAAGTCCATTGTGCACTCACGTATAATGGAGTTACCATTGCATTGTCCTAAACCGTTTACATAACCATATTGTACTCTAAATCAGATATTGCTTACAGTTCTTACTTATCATATATAGATATTTTCTATTATCAAATCTCTGCTGTTTTTCATATACATTCTTCTTTCAGCGTTTTATGTATCTTACTCTATTGCATGCTTTATTTTTCCTAACTTGATATGAACTGCGTGAGATGTATTGTGCTCGCTCCCGTCCTGACTGGACCTGTTGAAAATTTTACAGAGGATGATGAGGAACCCTGCACCCCTTACTTTGGAGCTTGCCTAGATGACACTCGCGACCTGGACCCCTGGGGAGGTTCAGGTAGCTGCTGAGGATGATACCCATGCTTAGTATAGATTGCTTAGTCTGTTCTTTCTTTTCGTGATTTGTTGTTGTCTTGATTCAGAGTTGTATCATTATAGAGATGTTGAGACTGGTAGTTGTTAACTTTGTTTATTTCACTTCTTGTTGTACCTCAGTTGGAGATTTTCTTATCTATTTCATCGTGCTATATTCTACCTTAGATTATGATTGAGTTGTACCTCTGTGTTTGGCCTCCTTTTTGGAGAGTATTTATATTATGCTAGTTAAAGTTCATGACCTAGAACAGCGTTCTACCGCCGACACTGCGGCGTAGGCTAGGCGTTATTACGTACTCGTACCCTCAGGGTGGGTGCGGGTCGTGACACATTTTTAGTGGTGGCCCATGCAGGCCGAGTTTATGTAGTGGTATTCGAACTAGAGTATCACTACAGCCTGCAGTAGGATTAGGATATATTTTTGAAGGTACTCAATCATAGTTTGGACTGCCTGAGAGATTCCTGGGATGACCCTTGAGAATCTTATTTAAACTTCAATTTGAAATCATTTTCCTGTTTTGTTCCCTCTCACTCCTTGATTATTGAATTTGATTTTGATGGATCGTTGTTGATTTTGATTTTTCTATCGAGATAAATTTTATGGCCTGAGTTACGATATTTTTTGATAACATATGTTGATGGAAATAACAGGGATGGTAAAACGTCTACTTGATTATGGAACCTGTAGTTTATCGCAGCCATATTAGCTGGCGTGGCGAAAACATAGAGACCTAACTTCGGATGTACGTATCTTGGTTATGAGATTTGGAATTTCTCGCAGCTATACTAGTCGGCATAGCGAGAATTCCAGACAACATGATTATAGAGGTGCATGCCCCAGTTATGGAATCTATAGTTTATCGCAGCCTTGCTTACTGGCATGGTGAGGACTCTGAGTGACATAATTTTGGACATACGCATATGATTATCAGACTGTATCTTGAGGAGGTTTTTAAACATACCATCTCTATCGTACCCTTCTGCTGTTATAAATTGTATTCCATCATCAAATAACTTAGGAGTAGGGATATTTTAGTTTTATAGAGATTATTCATATGTAGTTCTTTCATAGTGTAATGATATGATGACTTGTAGCGTGGCTGTACCCTAGAGATGATAGTTAGCATTGGTATTAGAATAGTAACCCATTGTAGATGATTCTCCTGTTATTTATAATACCTACCAGTTTTCATAGAGGATGTTAGTCTTCTCTGTAGCCCTGATAAATTATTATTATTTTCCTTTGTACTTTCCAGTAAGGCACCCATGACCAGAGCCTGTTCTTGAATATAGTTGTAGTTCACCTAAGACTGAGAGGTCTATATTTTTTTTATTATTATTATATATATATATATATATATATATATATATATATATATATATATATATATATATATATATATTTCAGATGGTATTGGCATATGGGATATGGGTTGGTTGGTATCAATAGGCCATTGTTGTGTAGAATTATAGACATGTTGCTTAGCCTATATCTGGTTCAGTTTTCTATTTTAGTTAAGTTCTCATTGAGATTAGTTCAGGCATGATAGATCAACCTTTATAGGCAGTGTGCAGACCCTTCACTAGATGTCCTGACCCTTGTTTATAAATTCAGTCTCCTTAGCATCATTTCCTTTTGCCTACATTGATGTTTCAGACCATTCATCCTTAGCCTAATTTCTGAGCATTTGTTCAATTCCTTATAAGTTTAGTCTACTTTAACCCTTGATAATCAGTTATATATGTATGGATATATAGATGATATACTTAGGATATATATAATGGGTTGTTGTTCTTGAGCTTATGTATATATGGTATTTGGGATTTGTGTGCTTAGATTATGGGTAATTAGTTATGGATGACTTGATAAGATTGGAAAGTTAAAGAGTTAGTCTATTATAGAGTTTTTTCTTTTTGCTAATCTCTAGTTGCCAACACCTAGATAGCTAGCATAGGTAAAACCCTAAGAAGTTGACCAGTTGATGACCAAATACTTGGATGTTGAGAAATTGACTAGTGGTTGACCCTTGACTATGGTTGACCTAGAAGTAGTACTACCATCTTAAATTTTGAGGACAAAATTTTTCTAAGGTGGGTAGACTTGTAACACCCAATTTCTAAAATGAGGGTAATTTTGAAATTTTGTGTTTAATTTATTTAATTATGATATTTAATTAATAATATGATTTTTGGTGATTTTTAATCATTTTAAAACTACTTAAATATCATGACTTGTGATTTTGATGTGCAGCTAGTGAAACCGTAGAGACTGTCTGCCCTAGAGCCTAACCATGTGATTTTGAATATCTAATTATCATTTTTAGCCTAGGGGTAATTTGGTCATTTTGACTTATTAGAATTATTTATTTATTGGATTGACGATTGTTGATTTGACTTTTACTAGTTGTGACTTAAGAGACTAACCTAGATGTTGACTCTAGTTAAGGTGACTTGATTAGCATGGTGAGACCCTAGTCTAACTTAAGTCAATCTAAGTTAGACATGTAGGAATCAAGACTTGGATAGAAGGCTTAGTGATTTGGACCATAGGCTTGATACTTAAAATTTGGTTCCATGACTAGTGCAAATAGGTCTATAGCCCATTAGACTCAACCGTAACCCTAACTATCACTTTATGGCCAGCCACCTAGGGCTATTCCCCCTATAAATAATCTCTTCATTTATTGTTCTTGCCTCTTTATTGAGATTTCAACATTTTGGAGAAAGAGGTAATGTCATTTCTTCCCCAATCCCTAGATCCTTCATTTTAATTCATTTTTAATCCTAGTCTTTTGCATTAGGTTCTAATTTCTGTATGTTTAATATTTCTGGAGGTTAATCTCAGTTTTGGGTTTATTTGGAGCAATTGGCCATCAAGAAGAACACCCCCCATTTGGAGCTTTTTCATACTTTTTGCACCTATAGGTAAAACTCCACAAATTGATCTAAATTTCTGTTTTCTTTGCATTTAGGGCTAGATCTAGGAGTCCCCTAGCTGTCCCTAGAATTTGGGTGAATTTTGTGTCCATTTGGTGTCTGTATCGGACACGTGTCATAGTATATTGCTAAGTGTTTGATGAATAGCTTGAATGGATTAAAACATTGTAATTTCGAAAACTAATTTCATGGATTTGTAGCCCTATATGTGTTTTTTAAATTTGTGTCCTACTGAGCACATTTCTGGACACGTTTCGTGTCCAAATTTAGACACACACGCACGCATGAGGCCCCGGTGCACTGCCCTGCTGCTCGGGTGTCCTAGCGTACACGACACAGCGACTCAGGTCACGAAATTTAGTGGACACGTTCTCCTAGTGACTGACACGACACCTACAAAGTTTCATGGGTTCTCATTTAGTGTGCACAAAGAAAATCGACTTGCACTGGTCGTAGCCTGACACGAGCGCGTGCGAGAATCGCGTCGGATACGTGTCTCGTGCACGCGACACGATCCACGTGGACACTGTGCAGGCTGTGGGACACACTCTCCTAGTCCTGAAGAACACATAGACACGTGCACGAGGTGTCTAGTGTAGTGAATCGTGTCCACGAGAGCTTGACATGGCTGTACGAGCCCGCCTGTGCACACAGTCTGACACAACCTGTTTTGCACGATTTGGACACTTCGTGTCCAATGTCTGGACACGAGTACACTCCTGGGACACGTGCATGTGTGGGAGATTAATTAACAACCCTTAAATTAGTATATTATTATGTTTTGAATTCGAAATTCGATTCCCATTTTATCACTGATACTCAAGTTCCAGTTGGGTTTTTTTTAGTTTAATTTCCTGTTTGAGCTGAATACGAATGTTAAGTTCATGAGTTAACTATATGTGCATGTGTAATAAGTACTGCTATGATTAGGTATTTACTAGTATTGGAAATTTTGGATTCGAAATGGATTTTCTAATGGGGTTGGACTGAAACAGACGACTGATACATATGTTCACTGTTATTGAATGTCAATTGAACTTTAATTTCTGATTTTCTGAGATTTGTTTACACATTACTGAATTCCCTAAACTGAATACACACACATTCTTGAGATACACTCTACCAATTTCTGAACATATTTGTTCAGACCACTATTCCTTGTCCAGGCTAGTAGGAGAGTCTTGGACCCGAGTTAGGATTTCCTTGGTAATATGTTGTTCAGTCTTAGGAAGATGTTACCTGCAGCATTTGGTCCAGTCTTGAACATTGATCTACACATTTGAACTTCATTGGGTCCAGCATTGGTTCAGTTCCTATTTGTCACACTCACTAATTTGAACTCTTACATACACTGTTTTGAACTGTCACTGCTAGCTGTTATTGCAATGCATTCACTGAATCCTGTCACATTTGCCACTAATTTCAGTGTCTACACACACACACAAAACTAATTTTTGAGCACTGTACAGTTGATGAACCTGAGATTGGTTTGATATGTTATTCCTGAGAATTCCTGAAATGCTAATTCATGACATATGTTAATTCCTATACGTTGTATTGATTCATGGGGGTTGATGATTCAAATTTTGATTTGGGATTTAGATGGGAATTCGAATTGGTGTTGGAGATGATGAAATGTTAAACTGTCAATGTGAATCTATGTTTCACACCCTGTTTTCAGGTTGTACACTATTCCTATTCCTATGTGACACTACACCATGTACACTCTCACACCCTCTTGACACTCTCATACACACACACATGCTCACATGTACACACACACATGAACACAAATGCATGTTTCCTTTACTGTCAACTCCTATTCCCACATGACACTGTCATACAGGTCCTTAAAACCTGAGAACAGGGTTAGTTGGTATATGAGAACAGCTAGTTAGGTTTGATTGTTATTTGAACTGCCACTAGTTTCACATGTTAGCTTATTCACCTCACTGTTTTTCCTATTTCCTGTTCACACACACACACACACACACACACACAGGTATCTATATGCTCTACACACTCTAATGACACTTTGCTCACACTCTTAACACACACACACAGGAAACACATGTATACAACACATTGCCTTTTTCCTGTCCTTCTATGTATGTGTATATATATATATATATATATATATATATATATATATATATATATATATATAAATATATATATATATATATATTATATATATATATATATATATATATATATATATATATATATATATATATATATATATATGTGGGTGATACATATATTATCATGTATCCTATATATTATAATGTGTGTATTATATTATTTTAGATATATATGTTAATATGTGTATATGTAGATATGTGTTTGCTATAGGTAATATAGCCTATGGGCCTATAGCCTAGGGCTCATTACCTATGAGTGTGGCTTGAATGCCAATATAGGGTATAGTTGGCTTGTATAGCCTAGATGTGATGTGTGCTTACTAGAATAGACTAGTTGGGCCTAGTGAGACTTGTCTGGCTTAGGTTTGACCTAGTTTGACTAGTCTAGTTGACTAGAGTTGACCGAGAGTTGACTTTAGTCTAGATTGACCTAGATTCATATAGAATGCATTGTAATGCATCTTATTATCATTTTAGACTTATAGTGACTTGTACTGTTCTATAGGAGACAGACACCACTCCTCGGACAGTAGATACTCTACAGATACTCAGGATACAGGCGAGTACATTCTCTGACCATTTCATACTTGTCTGGATTTACATTCCTGCTCTATATTACTGTACTTGATGCTGACACGATTGTATCACAGATTGGTACTATATGGATCTTTTTTTGAGATGTTATCCCCTTGTATTCACTAAATACATATTATGATGTGTGCTTCACTTGCATATTGTATTTATTGAATACCCTTATCCTTGTATACTCATTGTGCATATTGTACTCTTATTATCACATGAGTCCCATGGATAGACCATTGTACAACTATTGTATAACATTGTACATCTATTGTATAATATTATACACTATTGTATAAGATAACGTAACTGGAGTGGATCCTTGTGTATTGATTGGGGAGGGGGAGTAGAATTGGTTATGTAATCAAATCCTATTGTACAACATTGTATAACTATTGTATATGTCCATTGTGCACTCACGTATAATGGAGTTACCATTGTCCTAAACTGTTTACATAACCATATTGTACTCTAAATCAAATATTGCTTACAGTTCTTACTTATCATATATAGATATTTTCTATTATCAAATCTCTGCTATTTTTCATATACATTCTTCTTTCAGCGTTTCATGTATCTTGTTCTATTGTATGCTTTATTTTTCCTAACTTGATATGAACTGCGTGAGATGTATTGTGCTCGCTCCCGTCCTGACTGGACCTGTTGAAAATTTTACAGAGGATGATGAGGAACCCTGCACCCCTTACTTTGGAGCTTGCCTAGATGACACTTGTGACCTGGACCCCTGGGGAGGTTCAGGAAGCTGCTGAGGATGATACCCATGCTTAGTATAGATAGATTAGTTTGTTCTTTCTTTTCGTGATTTGTTTTTGTCTTGATTCAGAGTTGTATCATTATAGAGATGTTGAGACTGGTAGTTGTTAACTTTGTTTATTTTACTTCTTGTTGTACCTCAGTTGGGGATTTTCTTATCTATTTCATCGTGCTATATTCTACCTTAGATTGTGATTGAGTTGTACCTCTATGTTTGGCCTCCTTTTTGGAGAGTATTCATATTATGCTAGTTAAAGTTCATGACCTAGAACAGCGTTCTACCGTCGACACTACGGCGTAGGCTGGACGTTGTTACGTACTCGTACCCTCACGGTGGGTGCGGGTCGTGACAGATATAAAGCTATGTGTGGCTCCAGAATCAAACAATACAATGGCAGGGAAAGAATTTAAAAGAATAGAACCTGTGATCACATCTGGAACTGCCTCAACCTCCTCAACTGCGGCCATGACATAAGCACGTCCGTGCTGTGGTGGTCTCCTCTGCTGCTGGTGTTGTGCAAAATGCTGCTGCTGAGTAGGTAAGGCCTGAACCCTCTGTGGTGTAGCTGGTAGAGCTCTTGGTGGTACAGGTGGTGGTCCTCCAGGTCCTCTAGGTCCTCCTGTCAGTCGAGCTGCAGCCTGTGGTCAGTCCCTCATCTGGAGTGCGTCTGATCCGCAGAATAAGCAGAGCCCGAGCCTCTTGCGGCACTCGTCGAAGCGATGTCCCGACCGGTAACAGAAAGTGCAAATAGCTGGCTGCTGCTGTCTCTGATGCTGATGTGCAAGAGCTCTAGCTGGACGGTGATGCTGCTGTGCCGGCTGCTGTGGCCTCGCCTAAATCTGAGTCTGGACCCTCTTTGCTGGTGCCTGGAAACTGCTGCTGCCAATATCCCGGTCCCTCTTCAGCTTTGGATCTGCTTCCTTCTCTACAGCCTGAGCAATCTTGAGGATGTTCGTATATTTCATCGTCTGACTAATCATCACCGCGTGCCGCAGCTCCCTGGTGAGACCCTTCTTGAATCTCCAAGCTCTGTCCTCCGGTGCTCTAACTAGGTTCTCCGCGAACCTGCTGAGTCTAGTAAACTCTGAAGTGTACTCCGCAGTCGTCATAGTCCCCTGCTGCAGCGTCTTAAACTGCATCCTCAGCTCATCGCGCTCCACATCAGGGAAAAACTTCTTCTTGAACAGAGTTTTGAAATCTGTCCAAGAGACCTGGTGCTCCGCCAACTAGGGCCCCTCCCGGTACCAAGCCCTGGCCAAGTCAAAGAGTCGCATGCTAGCCACCTCCACCTTCAGGTCATCCGGGATCCGGGCCATCTTCAAGGTCCTTTCCGCATTCTCCAGTCACTCGTCCGCATAAACTATCCCCTCGTTGCCCCAAAAGTCCATCAGGCAGAGGTTCTGGTAGTCCTTGGTTGTCCCTGGTCTCGAAGCTGCTGGTGCTGCGGGTGCTGCTGCAGCTGGTGCAGCCGGCACTCTGGTCCTGAGCGCATCAACGATTGTCGCCCGAAACTGCGCTGCCTAGTGGTTCTGGGCCTCCATAAACTGCTAGAACATAGCCATCACCTGAGCTCCGTCAAAAATCATCGTTGGGGGCAGCGGTAAAAAGATCGGAGGCGGTGGTGGAAGCTGATCTACTGGAGCATCTGGTACAGGCTGATCCGAGCTGCATGCAACTCCCGACTGATCAGCGGTCTTCCTCCTAGCGACCATCCTGCATCAAAAAAAAACTTCGTGATTGATAAAAACCTAACCTACCAGAAAAATGTAAATGTTTTATAATATCCATATATATCCGATGTACCTGATTTCCTATGTAGTGATTCAAGTTTCCCTAGTATAAATCAAGTCCCCCAATAGTACACTATTACCTAGGTACTATTAGGACAGACCTGCATGGGCCATCACTAAAAATATGTCACGACCCGCTTCCGAATAATCGGACACGAGTCGGACACGCCCAGCCTTCATCGTTGGACACGATGAAGTAAGCTGTACCAGTCTAGGGAAATCTAACCAGATAATCAAGACAAGTACAAATCACAACATCTATGAACATATCCCAGAATCGGAGTAAAGTACAAGTCTCAGAATTATTATATTCCAGCAGTGAAAGTAAGTCTATTAGTCTCAAAATACAAGGAAAAATATAAAGTGCTAAGATAAAGCTCTAGGCTTCTGCAGCCTCTAAGTCAAGAGCAACTCCAGCTGGCTCTACTGCCTCTACTGGCTCTCGGCCATAATATGTGTCGCACAGAGCCTCCAACTCACCTGCAACATATCCTAGTCAGGAGCAGAGCAAAGTACAGTTCTAGGTAATGAACAAGAACATGATATGGAAATGAGTACAGGAGTACATGAAAATGAAATACAGGAATGAACTGGAAAGTACAGGAAAGTAGTACAGGAAATAAGTACAGGAACTACAGTACAGGAATATAAAGTACAGGAAAATGTAAAGTACAGAAAATGTAACTACAATCCTGAAGTACCAGACATGATAAGTGCACAATATTGAAATACAACTAGTCCATGTGACCGGTTGGGGTGAGTACAGGAGCATGTACTGGAGTACATGAATATAGTACGTCTTAGGGCCCGCGTGCACGATACGAGGCCTAAGCTATCTACATAAATATAGTAACCGGAGTTTGGTCACATGGCTAGTGTATTTCCCAACCCGACACTAGTAAGTACAAGAATAAGATAGTACAGGAGTACAGGGGTACAGGTTATCGTGTAATGACGTTTCACAAGAAAGGTACAAGATATGTAAATGTACAAGACCGTAGAAAAGTACTTGCCTTGCTCCGGGAAAGTACGGGTAAAGAATAAATCTGGATGTCCTCCTGTTTTAATAGGTACAAGTTGATTAATCTTCTAAATAATCAATTGTTAGATATGCTAGCCAATTACCTATCTGGGTTTTTATGTTAATCTAAAATGTATAGAACTAACTATCTATAAGCTTTAGTAAAATAATATATTAGCATTTAAGAATAATCTATTAAGAATCTGTATTTAGTGTAATGATATAACCATAAAGAAACTGACACAAAAGAGCAGTGAATGTTCTTGAAAACCAGATGACAAAAATCATCTAGGAAACTGAAACCTATTTACGATACCTATTTGATCAACATAACTGAAAGTATTACAGTCCTAAATCCACACTTAACACATGTCTCAACTCACTGTTCAAAGTCAAGAATTTCCATAGTCAAGAGTCATTCAATAGATATAATTTCAAAAACTTCTTAATTTATAGAATAGTGGTACCAACTACAAGCCATCACTGGAAAACATTGATGTTCAAAGTACAACAGCGTTTAAATTAACTGCTGTCCAAGCAACCTACTTAACCCTCAAATTTGAATCTAACATTCCTAATGGCTACTAGGCTTCTGCCACCAACTGAACAAGTCTGAACACTTGAAACCGACCCCTGGAATCTGACCCATCCCGGACACTCTTCGTTGGACACGATCCGCAACTTGGATACTTAAAATTCTTCCCTCAACCCCGAAACGATCCACTGGTCTACAGCCAAGAGTATCATGCACTAAGCAAGGTTCAATAGAGCCTGATACGGCACTGCAACAGTTCTAGAACTCCCAGGATCACCCGCAGAGACACGATCTCAACTCGATTTCACGAACTTGCAACCCACACTAGTTACACCAAGACGACACCAACATCACCATGTCTACTGCTACAAAATTCAGATACGGGACTGCAAACAAGGAAAAAATATCTAAGTTCCTACACAGAGTGAATCTTCTAAAAAAAAGAGAACAAACCTGAAGTCACAAATTAAAAAGAGATTCCCCAAAGGCTGGACACACTTCCTCTGTATTCGATTCCTGGAGTAAGCATTAGACCAAGTAGTTGGCGATCAGACACATAAAAACTGGTTTCGTAGCTTCCTCAGTTCCAACTAACCAAAATTATACACATGGAAATCTCAGGAACTCAAAGAAACCATAGATTGACAACAAAATCCTCACAAAAACTATGAATTAACCATCTAACCACAAATCAAATACAATCGAGATACTTACTATTTGATCCTGAAGAACGAGCTGGTCTTCGATCAAAATTGATCAGTCCGATCGATTGATGTCTGAACCGTTTCCTCTCCTAGATCGCGTCAATAAATTGAACAAAACAAAATTGATAGAACAATTGCAAGGAGAAATTGATCAAGACTTACCACTGTGCGATCGATTGTCCAGAACTACAAGATCCGATCGATCGTTCTACTTCAGCAAGATTCCTACGAGAATTCGACACAAGGAAAAAATTGGAGAATCAACAAAGTGAACAATCCACGCCGAATCATTCGAGACCAAACGAGAACGTAGATCGAACTCGTCGAGAATTGGTTTCTGATCGGACAGGACACGGATATGCGATGATTTGATCGATCGTCGGAGAAGGAACTTCGTGGAGGGGATGGCGAGTCCAAGCCATCATAGGAAGGTCATCGACGAGCTGATGCTACTGTTTAGGTCGCCGGAGTAGATCGTACGTGATGGTGGTCTCCTTGTCGCTGGAAACGAGTAGCGCCGCACGTCACTGCTGCCAGGGCCAACTAGCTGCCGTAGAAGAGTGGCTCCGCCCTGTCGCCATCGCCATCGTCGCCGTGGTGGTTGCCGCCGAAGATTTGGTCGCCGGAGTTTAGCTGAGAGGAAGGATTGGGGAAGAGGCTCGAAGAATTGGGAAGAGAAGTGAATTAACACTCTCTCTCCTCCTTAATTCAACTTTAAAGAGAAAAACGCAACATTTGCTAACCCCTCCCTCCCCCCCTCCCCCCCGCTCAACCTGAATTTTCCATAAGTCCCTCCGGCCTAGGGATTTTTGTGAAAATCCCCTCTTACTTTTCAAAATTGCAGAATTCTAAAGAAAATCAGTTAGAATATTTCTAAAATTGAGTGGGGACCACTAATTGGTTATAACAAACTTTCAAATTTGAAATTCTGCTCTAAAAATTATTTCCCTCCAAAAATAACATCACTATATTTTTTTTAAAAACCAAAACTTATTATTTGAAACTTCAATCAACAATTATTTATTTTAGAACTGCTTTTAAAAATCAAATTTATTTTCTCAAAATCGGGAGGTGGAGTTACACATAGAGTTCAAGTTGGTTTAAGGCACGATGTCACGGACTTAGTGTTTTTAAGGCACGGGCTACGGTTGATTCATTGAGTTTGGAAAAAAGGGGTTTCAAATAGTTGTTCCTGAGTTGAATGAAATGATAGGACAAAAAGGTATAATGCTCGCGACCATGGGTCATCGAGGCGAGGTCTCAGATGTGATAAGTATTGAACTTGGCCCTGAAAGATATGGTAACACTAGAAGTATAATGTCTGTGTGAGACGTAAGTTTGAGTCGAGTCTTGTATAGTCATTGGACAACTTGTACAAGGTGAGTTTGTTTCTCGAATGGTGACCCAGGCGGCCAACGGGACCGTTTCGATGGTAGACATGATTAGCAGTGTTGGATGACCACACGAGTTAGCGCAGAGACTTGCAGCAGAGCTCACTACTCGCGCTGGCAAGGGCTTCTGCCTAACAAGCTATGGAGTCCATGATAGCGCTGGGCGCTAGTGACTAGTTCATATAGATGAGTCGGCATGGCGGCAACCTGCATATGTGCCTTTGGATTTAGTAGAGTTGAATGTGTGTGTGGAGTTAGAACACAATGTTGGGCCTAAGATTTGGCTTCAATGTCGGCGACGTGCTTCGGCACGAGATATAGCATCGAGTCTTAAGTTGTTGACATATAATTTGCATGAGTTGGATTTGAGTCATTTGAGTTTAAGTCAAAAAATATCGCAAGACAAAGTCAGTCGAGTGACACTTAGCCCATAAGTCTCAATTGGGTCAGTTGGTGATTAAAGTAGCAAGGGCCGTGAGGCGGCGATATGGTTAAGTCACAATGAGTTGCGAGGCACGGCACAATAGACTTGTAGCACGGTCATAAGAAAATTGGATACTATCTGTAGGATCGTTGAGCACCTCTAGAGGGGGGTGAATAGAGTGCGTGTGTGCAGCGGAATATAATCACCAATTAAAAATTAAACTATGGCAGATATGTAAGAGACAGTAAATAAAGATAGAGAATTCAAACTCAGTGACACAGCGATGTATACTGGTATCCCTCTGAGAGGACTAATCCAGTCTCGAGTACTCTTGCTCGATGTTAATCTACTATGGCACAAGCTTTAACTGAGAGCTTGCAATCTCTTACAACACCGTGCTTGGTGACAAGCGCACGACCAGCTTCTTAACACCATGCTTGGTGACGAGCGCACGACCAGCTCCACAACAAAAAAGTTGTTAAAACTTGAACGACCTCTTTACAACTCTTGAGTAACCAAAAGACTCTAAATCAACTCTGATAGTACTGGCTTTTGGCTAAGAGATGTGTAGGTGAGATTTGAAAATCTTAGATCGTTTTGAAAACACTTGAGTAGTAGAGAAGAGAAGATGAAGAAGAATTGATGATTTGGAATGAAAAGTTCTTCTCTATTTATAGGTGTTTTCACCAACCGAACTCGGGCAGAACTCGGGCAGAGTTCGGGTGCAAATATCTCGCAAAGAGACGTTGCTCACAGATTTAGAGGCAACAGAAGTTTGAATACAAACTGACCGAACTTGGTCAGAGTTCGGACCGAACTCGGGCCGAACTCGGCTAGGAGTTCTGTCAGGAGATATTTGAAATTCTTTTGTAAAAATAGTTTTCAAATATGTTTTTGGTTATTTGTAAAATCATTTGAAAAGACTATTTTTGAAATATGTTTTTGAAATATTTGTAACCGAAAATACGAATGGTAAAAATAGGCTTTTGAAATGAGGACAGTTTTAACCCTAAGCCAGTATTACCAAAATTGATTTTACAAAGTAATTCCTAGACTCAATAAAATATAAAATACAGAATAAAAATGAGAACTGAGTCTTCAGAAGATTTGATGATGTTGACGCTTTGATGAATGTGGTACATTGTCCGTTGAATGAGATTTCATGAATCCTGAAATGATTAGCAGCATTTTCTATATTTTGTGTATTGACTAAAGTGTATGTTGATTATCAAAATCGAGTGTGACAATGGGATGGGCCAACAATCTCCCCCATTTTGATAATTGACAAACTTGAGTCTATACCAAAATATATTTATATCAAATAAAACAAAATATCAAAATACCTGGAAAAAAATTTATTTGGATTTTGTTTTTGGATATCTCCTCGCTTGCTTTGGTATACTCTTTTTCTCCCCCTTTATCAAGTAGTAAAATGAATAGGCTCCCCCGTAAATCGTGAAGCCAACAATAAAAAGACAAAGTGAAGCAAAAAAGAAAGAATCACAGCATAGATATAGATGAAAACAACTGATATATAATGAACTATCTCATAATAAACTGAAATATCATAGAAGTTTCCACTAGAAATCAAAAAGTACAACTGATAATGTCTAACTAAACAGTTTAGACATGAAATGAAATAAAACTACTACATCAACTGCATCAACTAATCAAATCAAAATCCACTATCCCATGGCTGAATCCACGTCACATCGTGGGGTCGTCCGCACCTGGAGGATCATGAGGGAAGTATGCTGTGGTCGGGTCGAAATACTGAAAAGTAACCTCATCAGTAAATCGAGGACCAGGAAAAGCCGGGTGAGGAAGGATGGTGACCGGATGGACTGGATCCTGAGCCAGGCTATAGTGAAGGTCAGCAATACTATTTCTCAGCACCTGGGCCTGAGAAATGTGCCTGAACTCTGAGTCCTGATGACGTTGCGTAGAGACCGCAACAAAATCATCGAAGCGCTGGTAGAAAGTATGATCGAATCCTGGGGCAGGGGCCAGAGCAGGATGAGCATCAGCTGCAGGGGCCTCAACATCAGCAGCTGGAGCAGGAGCAGCTCCAGGAGGTGCAGGAAATCGATGAGAATGAGTCAGCTCAACAGGTGGAGAGAAGATGGCACACGTCTCAAGATCAATCTCGAAACGTCGAAAGATCGAAGCAAGGTGCATCGGATAAACTAGATTCCTGCCTGCATTTTTGCAGTTAAGCATCCAGTTCATCATGGTTTTGGGAACGGAGAAAGGAATGCCAAAGTGGATGTGATATAGAGCAGAAAGTTCCAAAAAGGTAACTTCATCTGTAGATCCTTTCTTCGGAAGAAGAGCAGAAAATACCATACGATGAAGTTCATAAAATGTTTGGTTCAGATGTTTGGAAAAGATTCTCCGGGGAGGAGGGTTAGGGTGACAAATTAATTCCCTAAAGGAAGCCAAAGTGACATCGACAGGGAACTGAATGTGGTAGATGTCAACTAATGCATCACCAAGATCAGGAACATGAAAATATTCGCTGATATCAGTGGCGCTAAATTCTAACTCTTGCCCAGCAATGCAAGAATAAAAATTACCGTTAGGTTTTACATGCAGATTGCAGTAAAACATGCGAACGGCGTTGTCATAAATGCTCTCTTGGACCTCGAAGAAATCGCGGTATCCAAGTTGGTCAAAGATTGGAGCATATTCAAAGAAAGTAGTAAAGTTAACGAAGGCTCCAGAGCAAATACGACGACTAGAGAAGGAATCGAACCAGAGATCCGAGAAGTCTTTGTCGGGAAACAAAGTAGCATCGTAATCTTCGGGATCTCTAGGTCTAGCTGGACTAAAGAGACTAGCAGGGGTATAGTCAGAGGATGAGAAAGCACCTTGGAAAGAGTTTCCTCTTTGACGTTTAGGGGCCATGAGGAGATGGATAGAAAATACCTTCAAAGAAAAGGAAGAGGAAGGAAGATGACCGCCCACTGGAACTCGTCAAACCCTTGCTAAGATGGAGGATGAGAGGCTTCTAGTAGAAGAGGAAGGCTTTCCACGTTTTGGTGTGAAGAAAAAGTGGAAGGAAAGATAGATTATATAGCCTCTAGGGCCGGCTGTTCGGTTCTGGAAGTTACCACAGCGCCGACCGAACTCGGTCCGAATTCGGTTCGAACTCGGTCAGAGTTCGGGCCGAGTTCGGCCACTTGCATTCCCGAGACAGTCAAAGCAGTCAGGTAAATAAAAGTTGTAATTAATAACGTTTGACTGGTTTATTAAATAACTGCTATTATTTTTAGGTTAACTATAGGGGTTGTCCCAGCTAACGGAGGTTCACCAGGGAACTCTTAAATACCGCTTCGCTTCGACCGTAGCCGTGGTGACAGATATACCCTTTGTAAGTTTGTCCCCAAAAATATTTTTTGTTAAATAATAAATTATCAAGTCATAAATACAGTTTTAATTACCATATGCATTATGAGTCCGAGAATTCTAGAATGCCGAGCTCACGCCTCAAGATGTTAAAACGGTCTTCAGCCAATGGTTTAGTGAATATATCTGCTAGTTGATGAACAGTATCAATAAATTCCAAGCAAATATCCCCATGTTGTTGATGATCACGAAGAAAATGATGTCTAACTTCTATGTATTTTGTGCGTAAATGACAAACAGGGTTCTTAGTCAAATTAATTGCACTAGTGTTATCACAATAAATAGGAACATTTGTATAGTGCAGATTGTAGTCCTCTAATGTTTGCTTCATCCACAAAATCTGAGCACAACAACGTCCTACGGCGATATACTCAGCCTCAGTTGTTGATAATGCTACTGAATTTTGTTTCTTGCTAAACCAAGAGACTAAGGCCTTTCCTAAGAAATGACATGTGCCACTGGTACTTTTATGGTCCACTTTGCATCCAGCAAAATTCGCATCCGAGTAACCTATAAGGTCAAAGGATTTGGTTTTGGGATACCATAAGCCAACTGTAGAAGTTCCTTTAAGGTATCGAAAGATACGCTTAACAGTACTAAGATGTGATTCCTTAGGGTTTGCCTGATAACGTACACATATGCAAACGCTAAACATAATATCAGGGTGACTAGCAGTTAAATATAATAAACTACCAATCATACCTCGATACTTACGCTGATCGACAGGTTTGCCACTTTCATCAGCATCAAGCTTTGTAGATGTAGCCATAGGAGTCCCGATTGGCTTTACATTCTCGAAGTCGTACTTTTTCAGTATGTCCTTCGTGTACTTGGCTTAGTTGATGAATGTTCCGTTCGAGTGTTGTTTGATTTGCAGTCCTAGGAAGAAGTTTAGCTCTCCCATCATACTCATCTCAAACTCACTCTGCATACACTTGGCAAAATTTTGACAGAGTTGTTCATTAGTAGAACCAAATATAATGTCATCTACATAGATTTATACTAGAAGAATGTCATCATTCATGGATTTAATAAATAAAGTAGTATCAATCTTGCCTTTTGAAAATCCATTTTCAAGTAAAAAGGCACTTAGGCGTTCATACCAAGCACGAGGTGCTTGTTTGAGTCCATAAAGTGCTTTCTTAAGCTTGAAGACGTGATCAGGTTTTTGAAAATCTTCAAAACCAGGGGGTTGTTTCACAAAAACCTCTTCTTTCAAAAATCCATTTAAAATGCGCTTTTTACGTCCATTTGAAAAAGTTTGAAATCATTAAAACATGCAAATGCACAAAACATGCGGATGGCTTCTAGTCTAGCAACAGGAGCATAGGTCTTATCATAATCAATTCCTTCTTCTTGATTATAACCTTGTGCAACTAGACGTGCTTTGTTGCGTAGAACTTGTCCATCTTCACTTAGTTTATTTTGGAACACCCATTTGGTACCAATTATCGATTGACCAATAGGTTTAGGAACGAGTTCCCAAACTTGGTTTCTCTCAAATTGATTAAGTTCCTCTTGTATGGCAGAAATCCAAAATTCATCAGAGAATGCTTCATCAACATTTTTAGGTTCTATTTGTGAAATAAAAGCTACATTAGCTGCTACTTCAGAATCTTTAAGGGATGAACGTGTACTTACACCTTTGGATACATCACCTATAATGAGAGTTTCTGGATGATCTGGCTTGAATCTCAATGATTCAAATCTTTGGGCCATACCTTTCACAAGGCTCTTCTCAGTTCCAGCATCTTCGGAACTTTTATCAGTCCTTGCTTCTTGGGTAGGATCTTTCTCAGAACTCTTCTTAGTCTTTTTAGGTGCATCTTCATCATCACTGTCGCTAGATCTGTGACTATTCAACTCATCAAAGGTAACATTAATACTTTCTTCAACAATCATAGATCTTTTATTAAAAATTCTATATCCCTTACTCTTAGCAGCATATCCGAGAAATATTCCGTCATCTGCTTTGGAGTCGAACTTTCCCAAGTTATCCTTGGTGTTCAGGATGAAACAGCGACAACCAAAAACTTTAAAATAAGAAATGTTTGGAATTCTTCCAAACCAAAGCTCATATGGTGTTTTCTTCGAGATTGGTCGAATTAACACCCTATTTAAAATATGATAGGCTGTACTAACAGCTTCTGCCCAAAAATATTTAGGAAGATTATGCTGATTGAGCATGACTCTAGCCATTTCGCTTAGAGTACGGTTCTTCCGCTCCACAACACCATTCTGTTGGAGAGTTCTAGGACAAGAAAATTCGTGGTAATATCCACTATCATCACAAAACTTTTTGAAATCAGAATTTTCGAATTCGCCACCATGATCACTTCGGATACGAGTAATCATGAAGCCTTTTTCGTTTTGTACCTTTTTACAAAATATCTGAAATTCAAAAATAGCATCACTTTTGTTTGATAAGAAGTAAACCCAAGTAAATCGAGAGAAATCATCAACAATAACAAAAGTATAGAGTTTACCGCCAAGACTAGCGACTCTACTAGGACCAAATAAATCCATATGAATCAACTGCAAAGGTCTCGAAGTACTTACAGCGTTGATGGATTTAAACGTAGACCTATGTGCTTTGTTCTTTTCACAGTCAGCACATACCATATCTCTCTTGAATGTAATCTCAGGGAGTCCTCTTACCAACTTCTTTGTATTCAGGCGTGAGATAGTATCTATGTTTGCATGTCCTAGTCTCATGTGCCATAGCCAGCTTTCATCTTGATTGGCTACTAGGCACCTTCCTGCATTATTAGTATTCTCCAAAAAGAAAACATAAATGTTGTCTTCTTTAATCCCTTTATATACGGGATCACCAGATGACATATCATATATGGTACATTTATCTTTCACAAAATTGATACCATAACCATTATCTGCCAAATGACTTATGCTCAATAGGTTATGTTTCAATTCAGTTACTAGACAAACATCCTTTATTATTGGATAAGGAGAAATACCTACAGTACCATTACCTATAATATCACCTCTCAAGTTATTTCCGAAGGAGACGCATCCTTCTTTCTTCATCGATAGCGTAGCGAATAAAGATGCATCACCAGTCATGTGTCACGAACATCCGCTATCGAGGATCCATTTGCTTCTAGCATGAGAGGGTTGAGGGTCCACCTACAAAACAAGTAGATGAATCCTTTGGTACCTATTTTCTGAAGGGTCCATACTGATTAGCTTTAGGTCTCCAGACTAAAGTGTGATTGTCAACAAGCTTTCTTGCTAAACAATACTGTGATATGTGTCCGTGTGTACCATAATAAGTGCAAGTCAGTTTAGAACCAGATGTGGTTGAAACTGTGTTCACATGCTTGTTTGGTTTCTTGGATAACCTATAAGTGAAAGCATGATGATACTCGTGTTTCTTCTGTGCTTTCTTGTTTTTAGTCCTCTTAGGTGTATGCTTTGCATTAGGACTAAAATTAGGCTGTGTCACAGGCATTTCCTGTTTGCCTAACTTGATTTCTAACTTTTTAGAAATCGCAATAGACTCTTCATATTTAGTAGTCATAACTGAGAGTCTCTGTTCTGTTACTAAGTGTATCTTCTTCTCTGTGTCATACAGCTTTTGCATCTTACCATAATCTCTTTCTTTCTTTTGAATAGTGAGGATAGCCTCATGATAGTCTACCTTGAGTTTGGCTATCTCTTCCGTGTTACCGGTAGTAGACGTCTCTTTAATATCTTGAATAAGATTGGACAGTCTAGCTAACTCGGTTGTGTATGCCTTAATCTCTTTTCGAGATTGCTTATACTTGTCAAGCACATTTTTGTGTTCTTCAAGTAAATCGCTAAAGGCATTTTCTAACTCATCGAAAGTAAAATCATCATATAGAGGGTTTGAAGATACCTTATCAAATGCCATAAGACAAACATTTGCATTGCCGCAGGGTCTATCCTCTTCTTCAGAATCACTGGCATCACTTTCATGCCAGATACTTGTGTTGGCATACTTTCGACCAGTTATAGCTTTTCTGCTTGATCTTGATCTGTCATATGGACTGCTCTTCTTGGTGGTTGGACAGTCCTTCTTCATGTGCCCTGACTTCTTACATCCAAAGCATATGGTTTCATCTTCATTGCTTTCTTGGACATCTTTCTTCTTTCTGCTTGTAAACTTTAGGTACTTTCTGAAGTTCTTCACAAGTACGGCTTGTTCATCACCACTTGATGATTCTTCATCGGAATCGTTGTATATCGGCTTTCTTGCTTGAGCTTTGAAGGCAATAGTTTTCTCCTTTGGTGTTGCTTCTTTAAAATCTTGTAAGTCGAGTTCATGGGTCATGAGCTTGCCCATCAACGTTTCCAACGACATTGTGGTGAGGCCGTTTCTTTCAATAATTGTTGTGGCTTTTGGATTCCAGTTCTTTGTTAGAGCCCGCAGCACTTTTCTAATCTTCTCGTGATTGCTGTAATCCTTACCAAGAGATTGCAAAGGATTAGTTATATCAAGGAAACGAGTAAACATCTGTGTAATTGACTTACCGGATTTTATCTTAAAAGATTCATATTCCTGAGTTAGTCTACTAATTTTGGATTCTTTCACTTGGGACGTCCTTTCATGGGTTACCTCAAGGAGTTTCCAAATTTCATGAGACGTCTTGCAGGTTGAAACTCTGTTGAACTCGGTTTTGTCAATTGCACAGAATAGTGCATTGATGGCTCGAGCATCAAGACTAGCCTTTGCTTTTTCAGCATCGGTGTACTTGTCATGCGGCTTTTCCATAAGAATACCTTCAACCACTGTGGGTGGTGGTTTCTTATACCCATCAATGACTATTGACCAAAGATCAAAATCTAGAGATTTTAGAAAGAAAGTCATTCGTGTTTTCCAGTATGTGTAATTTGTTCCATCAAATAGGGGAGGTCTATTTGTGGATTGCCCTTCACCGTTGAATATAGATTTCACGGCTGCCATATATATACTCTCTAGGGTATGTTATATAAGAATATAACCTGCTCTGATACCAATTGTAGGATCGTTGAGCACCTCTAGAGGGGGGGTGAATAGAGTGCGTGTGTGCAGCGGAATATAATCACTAATTAAAAATTAAACTATGGCAGATATGTAAGAGACAGTAAATAAAGATAGAGAATTCAAACTCAGTGACATAGCGATGTATACTGGTATCCCTCTGAGAGGACTAATCCAGTCTCGAGTACTCTTGCTCGATGTTAATCCACTATGGCACAAGCTTTAACTGAGAGCTTGCAATCTCTTACAACACCGTGCTTGGTGACAAGCGCACGACCAGCTTCTCAACACCGTGCTTGGTGATGAGCGCACGACCAGCTCCACAACAGAAAAGTTGTTGAAACTTGAACGACCTCTTTACAACTCTTGAGTAACCAAAAGACTCTAAATCAACTCTGATAGTACTGGCTTTTGGCTAAGAGATGTGTAGGTGAGATTTGAAAATCTTAGATCGTTTTGAAAATACTTGAGTAGTAGAGAAGAGAAGATGAAGAAGAATTGATGATTTGGAATGAAAAGTTCTTCTCTATTTATAGGTGTTTTCACCAACCGAACTCGGGCAAAACTCGGGCAGAGTTCGGGTGCAAATATCTCGTAAAGAGACGTTGCTCGCAGATTTGGAGGCAACAGAAGTTTGAATACAAACTGACCGAACTCGGTCAGAGTTCGGACCGAACTCGGGCCGAACTCGGCTAGGAGTTCTGTCAGGAGATATTTGAAATTCTTTTGTAAAAACAGTTTTCAAACATGTTTTTGGTTATTTGTAAAATCATTTGAAAAGACTATTTTCGAAATATGTTTTTGAAATATTTGTAACCGAAAATACGAATGGTAAAAATAGGCTTTTGAAATGAGGACAGTTTTAACCCTAAGCCAGTATTACCAAAATTGATTTTACAAAGTAATTCCTAGACTCAATAAAATATAAAATACAGAATAAAAATGAGAACTGAGTCTTCAGAAGATTTGATGATGTTGACGCTTTGATGAATGTGGTACATTGTCCGTTGAATGAGATTTCATGAATCCTGAAATAATTAGCAGCATTTTCTATATTTTGTGTATTGACTAAAGTGTATGTTGATTATCAAAATCGAGTGTGACCATGGAATGGGCCAACACTATCGTGTAGTCGCGTCTCTGATTTTAGGCCGTAAGGCAAACACGACTTGATAGGTTAATGTTGTTGATGCAAGCACAGGATGGTCTAGAGACACAAAATAGACCAAGACGTCTGTCCTAAAACTGATTCTAAGGCAAGAGTAGAAAGACAATCATAAAGGGACTATGTTACACAAAGTAAATGAACGTGTTGGTTTGGTATGGGTGGGCGAGGAGCTCATTCCACCAGTATAGTTGAGTACGAACACCCACACAGTTTTCATGTGTAGGCATAGGTAGAAGCTCGTGGCACGGAGCTCGCTTGGATGCGTCGAGGCACGGAGTTTCTTGGTGATTCGAGGCGTGCGGCCACGTGGAGTCTGGACTTATACGGGATATAATTTATGGACATCGCCTATCTGAAGCATCCGCTGGTTCATGACATGTATTGAGAGATGAGAGAGCTGAGTGACTTGTAATGTGAGAAGAGTGAGCTTGATTGACTTGTAATCTTGGCCTTGCGCCCCATTGTAATCCTTGTTTCAATATCAATAAAGTGCATCTTTTGAATGACTTGTGTTTTGTTCTAAATTTCTGCTGCTATTATTTAATGTCTCTGCTTGGGACTTCTGTGCGACGACCCCGTCGCAGCCGCTGAAATCGGTCGTTATGGAACCCGCCTTCCACGAGCACAATCTATGCTCGTGCGGCATCACGCCTTAGCGAGGACGATCGTTCCTACGGGAGCAGGGCGTGACACCACTCAAGAGGCTTGGCTGAAATAAAAATATGTGCATGATCCAACTCGAACGGTAATGTCGGATTCTCTATCACAAGACTTGGTTGAATGCATGTATTTTGGGGATGTCTTATATATGTGCATGATCCAACCAAGTGATAGTTGAATTCAAGTGAGACTAAATAAATGAAAAAGTATCGAGAATTTTGAAATCGTATGTTTCAAAGAAAATATTGATGATAGTGCGATCATTGGATTCAAAATAGACTTGAATGTTGATTGATCGGATGGTTTGCCCTAGAACTAAGTTGTCCATGTGCGCGACGAATAAGTTATCCCAAGTTTGAGATATAGTTATTCGAGGTAAAAAACAAATAAGGCGCGAGCGTGGCTTGAATTGAAGAAATGTATAGGCGAAGTGTGTGCGAGAATTATTGGATATTGAATCAAAGTGATAAGTCGATGAGTTTGTACTTAGTGAGTTTCGAGGACGAAACTTGTTCTGATTGGTTTATTATGTAGTGTCCTGTCCCACTCAGTCCAACTGGAGGAATCGAAAAGCAATGACGTTTGGACTTAACCATGCAATAGATTGCTCGAAGTCCCGCTCGGCCGAGGCAACTCCTCGCTCAGATAGATGGCCTCGGTGAACTTGCCTCAGCTTGGCCTTCACAATAATAATTGGATGTTTTTAACTGCACGAATTAGGTATGCTAATAAAAGAGACAAACCCACATAGCTAAAGGAAGTAATCCCGTATTAAGTCAAATGAGTATAGAAGATGGAATTATTGAGTTGCTACCTAGACATCATCCCACGATAGCTTTCAAATTGACACTCGGTCCTTCGTCCCATGGCTTGGGAGAAGAAAAAGTTGGTATATGTTGCCACAAGACTATGAACTTAGCATAGTCATAGGCATCGCATGATATAAATGCTTGATAAACCATGCACTGTCCCGCCGCCCAATGCTTTGCTAAGCGTAATTGTCCTACAAGTCTCAATGCACTTTTTCATGATACAAGGCTTGGTATAGCCTTTGCTCGTCCCATGGGTTAAGTTGTATTGTACGGTTTATGGCATAAGTTAAGACACACGAAGAACTTGGTTGTTCAAGTTGAACAAATGCACAATCCTACAATCTCGTGGCTCGTCATACATAATATGAATTAGGCGACAATGTTGCATAAAACATAGTTGGGTTAAGGCACGGTACAAGGCTGATTCAAGTAATATGTCTCACGATTCTAACGTTTATCATATAAAGTATGTCAAGGTCTATGGCATAGATGGAACACGTCTTGTTCAAGTCAAGTAGTAAGGCTATGTAGTAGTCATTTTCTGGATTTCAAGGAATAGAAAAGTTCGTGCGACCGTTTGTCTTCGAGACGGTCCCTCATTTGGGAGTCTCCAATGAAGTATAAAAACATGGTTATGAATAAAGAATAACATGCTTTGAGTCATATGGTGAGTTACGTAGGCACCATTGCATAGTCATGAACAACTTGTGCACAGGGCGTAGTCTTCCTCGAATGAATCGCCGGGGCATCGGGATCATGTCAGCCTAGGAGGAAGCAAGATGGCAAAGCAAGATGCTGGATATATCGAATAGGAGATTCGAGACTTCCATGGGCTAATTATCCTGGATGATCACCATCTATCCTAGGTGTACCGAATAAGAGATTCGGGGCTTCCATAGACTAGCTACCCGCATTGGATGATCGTCATCTATCCTAAGCCAAATCCAAGATAGCTTGATATTGCTAGTGACCTTTCATATAGATGACTCAACATAATAGCGACGATCTACGTGCATGCCTTAGATTAAGTAATGAAGTGTATGCACGGTGTCAATTAACTCGAAAGGAGTGTAAGTATGACACAAATGAGTCAAAGAAATGTGTGCACGATTTGCAACACAAATATGAAGCCTAAGATTTGGCTATAGCAAAGACACGTACTTCGGCACGAGGTGTCGCATCGTTTGTTGAGTCAATGACAGAAGTCTATGAGTATGGTTTGAGTCGAATTGATATTGAAATGGAAAGGACCATAATGCAAGTATGAAAGGGTTACACTATGTTGCAAGGCATGTCCTCATTGTTTGTCACACTAATAGGTTTTGCAGCACTGTCTTAAAGTACTTGATAGTGTGATCACGTTGGTTGCAACACGAATAGGCCAGGAGTCTATGCCCAAAATTGATTCTAAGGCAAGAATAGAAAGACAATCAAAAGAATAGTTTGCACAAACTAAAATGAAAGTATTAAATTTATATGGGTGGGCGAGGAGCTCACACCACCAGTACGGTTGTGTATTGACACCCCACTAGTTTTCATGCGCAGGTAGCATGTACTTGCTCATCGGGACAAAGCTCGATTGGACGTACCGAGGCATAGAATTTCTTGGCATTTTGAGGCGTACGGTCGCATTGGTGTCTTCACCTATATGGGACATAGTGTATGGACATCGCCTTCTAAAGCATCCGAAAGTTGCAGCCTTGAGCCTTATATTGAGAGATAAGAGAGAGCCGAATGATTGTATTCAAAGATATTGTGAGCTTGAGAGATTATAGTCTTGGCCGTGTACCCCTTTGTAATTCTGCTGATGATAAATAAAAGTTCTGATTTTGTTTGTAAAACTTGTGTTCGAATACTTGTGTTTCCTTTATGTTATTCAACTTTCTATTTGGGACTTCTGTGCAATAATCCCGTCGTATGTTGCTATAATCGGCCGTTATGGAACTCGTCTTGAGTGAGCGCAACCTAGGCTCACGCGACATCACGCCTTAGTGAGGACGATCACTCCTTCAGGAGCGGAATGTGACAGTACGCCCAGCGGGAATGATCTTTTCGGCTGAATTGATGCGAGGACGAACGATTTAGTGGGTCGAGATGTGACAAATGGTATCAGAGTTATAAGTTCAATTTCCTCAGGACATTTTATTTTATTTCAATTGGAATTTGCTTTCTACAATCAAATGACTCTTGACTCTGCTCGATGCCACACTGGATGTTCCATACAATAAGTCTATATAACGTTGCATATTTTTGTCGCAAGTATTTCATACTATATATGATGTCACCAAGTAAAACTGGGAAATGCAACAAGTCATGAATGTTACTTGAGAAGTTTGTTGAATATATCACGCCCCGATTTCGTTAACCATTCGTCCTTATTTTGACTATAATGAATCGATCATCCTCGCTGGGTATGATGTCGTACAAGTCTGGTATTGCACTTGTACAAGGCAAAAACGTGCACATTTGTGTCATTTGAAATATTCAAACTCAGCAATTCAGCAAAAAAATGAAGATACTGTATAGGAAGAAATAATTAATTTTATTGATAATAGCAGCAAAATATAACTTTTCTCAGTATTCTTTGAAATGTCGTTCCGACTTACATTGAATTCATAAAAAGAAAACAACTGATAGGCTGTCATAAAATAACTTTTTATTCCATACATTATGCCCCTTTATCACAATAAAAATTCTAAGCAGCAAATCTTAAAAACTCCGCAATACTTTGTGCATCTCTATTTGAAAGTAACTTGAAAATAGCAACAACCAAAAGTCTTATCTCTCACGTTGTGCCCACACCTTCTCCAGTACCTGTAGATGAGGGGTCAGCACATTATAAAAATACGTTGGTGAGTCCCTTTGACCCACTCAGCTAAACTAATATTTGTAAAATTAATGACAAGCATTTTAAAGCATCTTTTAGTAGGGACTAGCTATCACAGTAATTTATAATGAGGCAACATGATAAATTATGAAAGTAACTGTTTACTTTACAATCGACTGATTCTAGCTTTCCTACATAAGAGACTGGATAATAATAATACTTACTGTCCCTACATAAGAAAATCATTAGGATACATCCTGACTATATTGCTACTGGCGCATAAGACAATCATTAGCATGCATCCTGACTACATGGTCACTGGCGTATAAGACAGTAATTAGCATGTCTCCTGACTACATGGCTACGGGCATCGTTATACCATACGCACTCATTGCCATATAGGACTTCAAGGTAATGCGATGTCCATTCAAAGTAGGTAGCCTATATGAATGCCTCGTAATACTCGTGCTCCCAGAACACACCAATCTTTTCTCTAGGCCGAATTGGTCCCAATGGCCAAGGTACCGTTTGAAGAAATTCATCTAAAACCTTATGCATAAGTTGTCCATGACCATGCAAATGCATGTCCGACTCGATAAGCATGAAGTGCATGGTAATTTATTGAAAGTAAAGAGACGACATGTTCATTTCTCAGCATTTCATATTCATCATATCATGCATCAATTCATTTCATTCAAACACTTATCACAACATTTCATTACTTTTAAGAACAAACATCATTTCATTCTTTGACTCATCAGCATTATCAATTCATTCAATGTATTCATTACACTAGCATCTTAGTGGTACCGACTTATGGCTTATAAGCATCAAGTTATCGATCAACGGATGTAACAAGACAACAAGAGAATTTAATTAATTTGCATGAAGGAGTTGCGAAGATGGGTTAAACCACCATAGAGAATCCACCACTCACCAATTAGAGAATTGTCGAGAGAAAGAGGAACACTTGTGCGATTAGCCTTCAGTAACGCGTCCGCCCGCGATGACACCAAAAGTTTAGTTAATACTCCATCTCGTTTATGTTCCTTTTCTTCAGAATTCTCAAGAATGAATGCAAGAAAAATCGATAAAAATGGGCAAGAAATAAATTATCAAAACCTATTCAGAAAAATATCCATCAAAACCAAGCAGTAAAATATCCAGAGAAAACTTTTTGACTTATTTAAAGAGAAAACGATCCATCAGTTGGAAAGGTTCTTATGTATTTGTTCGTGATCGATTCAATGCCGACGGTAAGTTTTTCCAATACCCGATTCTGACCGAGTCTATCAAGCCACAAGTCTTACATAGTGGACCGCTAGGAGTAGGCAATACAACATAAATACAGCAAGTCGATATGAGAGATGTTGGTTGCATAAATATAAAAAAGTCGTAGGATATTGTTGTGTCAAGTACAACGGGTTGATTTCTGAATGATACGTTGCATATGAGTATGCAAATGAATATCGAATGTGTTGAATGGATTCAAGCAATGGCTTGGAATGTCAGAAATGAACCGTTGTACGAGATGCAACGAATGGATCAAGAAATCGTAAATCAATAGGAACGAGTTGGTTCAGTTGTGCATCGAACTTGAGATTAGGAATGTATACATTATCCAAGTTGTGCCAGACTTTGAGTAAACGGAAGTTACGGTTGTGATCGGCATGATCATCGTGGGATGGTTAATTGAAAAAATACTGAATTATATAAAGTATGATGCGAGAGAAATGAATCGATTTTCGAGTGGTATATGCCATACCACTTATGCGATGGATGACTCAATTTCTGAGTGGTATATGTCATACTACTTATGCGATAGATGCGTCGAAACTACTGTATTGATTGCGCTAGATTTGTCCACGACAAACAAGCAGTGCCAAGACTTGGTTGAAAACTTGTATAAAATTTTGATGCAAGTGTCATTCGATGATTTAGTTAAAATAATAAGTCGCAAGATCGTATCAAAATAGAATACATCAGACAAGAATATGGGAACTATAAGTTGGATGATTAGCTGGAATAGTGAAACGACTATATGTCAGAAATTAATCAAATCGGTTGGGATAGAAGAATTTATCGTCATAATCGGGTCGCACGAATTACTAGTTGGACGGAATGTTGGTTGAGGCAGATAATCGCGCTTAAGGAAATAGTTGGTTGCGGAGAGAAAACTCATTTGAGTACGATTGAGTCACGTAAAACTTATAGGGTACGATCGTACAACTCAAAAATTCGATGTTGGACAAAGTCGAAAACGCATTTACGCGAATAAGATATAGTGGGATGTGACCCATTTATGAAACAATGAGATGCATATAGAAGTATTTGTTATGAAACATCAATAAATGTGATATGAGTTAAGTTGACGTTGATACAGATTTAATGTTGACTCTCACGCTATCAAATTGATATGGCCTATCAAAATTGATGCACATGAAAATGTAAGTGTGATATGAGGATACAAAACGGTACAAGCTTATGAGATTGAAATTTTGTAAGTAATAGTATGAGAAGTCAGACTGTTGATAACAAATTCTGTAATTTATTCAAGACGACTATAAAGTCATCGACGATAGTTTTGAAGCGTACAGTATCCCGGATATTGACCATAGGTAGATAGACTCGAACTTGATACATGTATATGTTTCGTGAATTGCGGAATCATCTACGGTAGTACATAAGTTATTCAAAAGATAGTAGCACCTCCGTGCGTAGGTAGAAAGAATTATGTTTGAATATGGGTAGAGTCCCATAGAATTCGTTGGAACATAATTTGGCTTCAAAATAAGATATAGCATGGTTCATAGTAACTGTTCCCCGTTGATGACCCACAATTATCGAGCGCAACTTCGGGGCAGATGACCCTAGAAGAGTTGACCGCCAAATCAAAGTGAATATTGGAGACCTATAGAATGACCCAATTATATCGCATAAGGAATACGTCGAGGATGCAAATAATGTGGTACATGTTGAGGATAAGTCTAGACGATCGAAATTTTGTTTCGAGATTGATCAAACAGCCTTTAGTTGAAAATGATATAGTCAAATTTTGATGATTTGTCGAACGAATACTCGAATGTATATGTTGGTTGATGATCAATATAATTTGACTGACGAAATTAGTGATGCAGATAGGCGATTGCGAGAATCGTACAATATACGATAGCGAATTATAAGAGGATGACCTTTGGGTTGTGTCGATAAAATTGGATTCATAGAGAAATTGAGCTTACATGAATCAAATTCATAATAGATGTCGTGAGACGGACAAGTTAGGCTCGGACAAAATTCGATCGATGATTTTATACTCAATAGAAATCGAACATAAGACGCGTCATAGAAGATCTTTGTGTCAAAGTGATTGTTGCCTTTGAGCATCATTGACTCGAGTCGAACTCATGTGTCTGATAGATTGTTGCCTTTGTGCAACATCGATTTAAGTTATGTCAGAAAAGTTTAAGCACGATGTTTGGGTATATCACCTAACATGAGTAGTCCCGGATGTTGACGCATTGGCAGTTCGACAAAGGGAGATCGTATCAAGATAATTACGAAGTGAGGGTTCAAAAATACTTGAGCAGCAGCTTCGAATGCTACGGTGCTGCGAAGACTCATTGTAATTGGATGCACAACGGTTTAATGCAATGCATAGGTTTAATGGTCAGTACAAAACATAGAAAATCAAAATTATGATTTTTAAATTGCGTCGCATGCCATAACTTTTGTTGGATGATATCACGTATGTATCGAATCTGCTTATGCGAAAGAGTTGTGAAAGTGGACGCCAGGAACATGTTCCATCGGTAGTACGAGATGGATAATTTTGAGGATTGAAGTATACCTGTTAGCTTTGCTCGAATTGTTTATCACTAGGCTTGGATAAAATGTATATATTTCGGGGATGCCTAAAATATATGTACGGTCCAAATTGAGTGATATGCTGAATTCAAATCAAGCTGTAGAGAGGATTAAGATATGTTAAAGAACGGTTGCACGGATATTTAAAATATAAAAACGATAATGGGACCATATCGTGAATCACGAGAAACTCAGGGAATGAGTGTTAGTTTCGGTTCAAGGACGAACCTTGTTTCGAGTGGTATATTATATAATGTCCTGCTCTGCACGGTGCATTATACTGAGTTATTGACTAGAAGAGTTAAGTGACCTGAAGAAGTATCATTGTGAATCGATGCAAGTACTAAGCTGAACGAAGAGATGATAAGTTTGATTCGAACAAGTATCGATTTTAGTCGGCTTCACGTGTAGGCTAAGCTTTTACTCTGAATTATAAAAGGTCGATCTTTTGCCTTATTTACAACAGAGTCTGTCGAACCAAAGTATCGCCTCGCAAGAGGCTGAGAGATGGACACGGTAGGCCAAATCTGTCGGCTATGTTAACGTAGCACGAAGTGCTCAAATAACTAAGTCAGAAGAGTTGGCCATACAACAAAGTCAAGGATAGAGCCGTATTGACTCGACGAAATAATAGGCAAATCGACTAAGATGGGACAATTTTGACCCTTTTTCTACTCTGTCATACCTAATTAAAATATACCCTTGTATGTTAAGTTAACCTATCGAGTCCATGAGCATAGCTCGATTGAGAGAAATTGTAGTACGTGTCGAACACTAGGATAGAACAATTGAAGTAAAACGTGTATCCATTGTACGAGTCACCTTAGTGCACGAGCCATATAATATCGTATCACTACATCGACGAATGCCTCAGGGCGTACATGAGTTAGAGGACTAGAACATTGAAAGACTCTATCGAGGCAAGTGCCTTATTGCATGAACCATAGAACATTGAATAATGGTAGTGTACCTCAAGTGCACGAGTCAGAGGGAATGAACATAAGTCTTAAAACATCGAAAGGAATGAAATTGAGGCGTGCAATAAGCACACAACTCAAAGAATAAGTCATAGATCATCGAAATACTCTAATGAGTCGCACAATGAATGTACGAGTAGTAGACATTGAACACTAAGGTATAGAACATTAAAATATCGTATCGACGAGTGCAACGAGTGCACAAGTCAAATAATGTTAAATAAATAAGTTGTAGCATGCATATGAGCACAGGACTTATGAGATATGGCCTCTAATGTGAAGTGAGCACTGAACTATTGAATGCGACATCTTGCCTTAGAAATGTTCGGAACCTTCGAGTCGTTCACTGAACATTGAATTCCATGCCATGGATTATTGGAAGAAAGAATAGAAATGTGAGTTAATAGAAGTTCTGAGTTTCGGACTCAGAGTATGCTGATGTTTATTATGGCTTCACTATTTGTGCGTATTGCTAGGTCAAATGGACTTGAGTATATAGCCCATACACGGGTGTGTTTCTCTTGAACGTGTATTCGCCAGGTCACCGGGACAGTTCGATCTAGGAGGGATGGATAAATATTGTTGGTGCACATCACTTAAAACGATTAGTGACCGACTACTGATGTGATATGCTACAATATTTGTAAGTTCGACGTCGTTCGGTTATTCGGATAGCAACCCGTACGGGGAGGACGTCGAGTTACCCATATGAGATAAGATTTTTGTCCATTATTGCTCGAAAATGCCAGTGACCTTCGTATAGGTAGGGGCATGTAGGCTAAATGGTGCAGGCACACAGATCCTGCACAAATAACACATTTAAATGACAAAAAAAATATGGTAGGCGTATTCATCTTGCATCGGTGCAAGGATGAGTGCGTCGATGTTGGTAAGAAGTCGTCATAAAATAACACGATATATATATATATATATATATATATATATATATATATATATATATATATATATATATATATATATATATATGTTGCCTGCTTACTAAAACGAATTAAAGATAATGTGTTTACCATGCATACATGATTTACTGCTTATAATATACCATGAAACCGATCCTAAGACAAAGATAGTAAGATCATGAATTAAGTTGCATGATTCATAAGTTTACTTAATATTGGTTTATGCGAGTGGGTCTTATCAGTACGCGGGAGGATTAGTTCTGATCCCCCACTAGGTTGCTCGCAGGATGCAGGAAATGATTTACTCGTGGCAGAGTTTCACTTGGGCGCATTGAGGTGTGGAGTTCTTTAGCGTTCCGAGACGTGAGATCGCGTTGGCGCTTAGACTTGCAACACGATGATGCGGTCGAGATCTAGAAGACATGATGTATGGAACGTCAAGATCCTTTGTGGGCTAGAGAGTTCATGAGTGTCGTAAGCCAATTTGGCATGATTTATTTGGGGCTATTGAGAGCCTTTGTAAATTTTGTTGCTTATTCAATAAAGGGAATGTTTCATATACTCTACTTTATTTCAATATGATTCGGTTTCTTTCGTTGTGAAATATTGTGATTTGAGATAACCATTTAAAGACATTTTGTTCTTGCCCTGTACAAGTGTAACTCCAAACTCGTACGGAATCACGTCCTAGTGAGGATGATCGATTCGGCTGAATCGATGCGAGGATGAACTATTTAGTGGGTTGGGGCGTGCCATTATCTAACTTGCACACCCAAGATTTTATTTCACTACCTTGTTTCTATCCTTAGTCTGTCTATTTAAACTTGACAGGGAAAGTGCTTATCCCAAGGATACCTTACTTAAAATAATCTAAATAGGGTATATATATATATATATATATATATATATATATATATATATATATATATATATATATATATATATATATATATATATATATATATATATATATATTGAAGCAATGGGTAATTATGGCGAACTCGCCTCCATTGGTGCTCGAACTCTGACCACTTTGGCCACATGCATCTCTCTTAACCACTTGGCTAGAGGTCATTATATATATATATATATACACACACACAATTATAAAGGGGCTTCAAATCGGCTAAGCTTGAGTCGTCTAAGCCATGTATATCATCAATCATTTTCTTTAAAAGATAATAGTAAGATTTTAAAATTAACCTTTCTTTTCTGTGTCGGTATCCGAACTCTCTCTCCTCACGTAAAAGATTAAAAACCATCCGATAATAGAATATATTTAAAATTAAAATTATGCTTAAACGAACTACATAACATTATCTAATTAAACACATATCCAGAATTAAAAAATAATCATAACAAATCATATTAAAATATATTCAAAATATTGTAGTATAATTTAAATTTTTATATACTTTATTAATATTATTATTGATTTATTTATACGTGCAACACACATGAACGTGACTGGTATATATAAGGTGATTGGCGACTTCTTCGAACATGGCAGATTGCTTAGAGAGCTAAACCATACATTTCTCACACTTGTTCTAATGAATGAGGGGGCGACGGAGCTTGCAAATTTCTGACCCATAGCATGCTGCAATTATCTAATAAAATTATTGTACATCTTATGGTCGTTGTACGAAGAGAGTAATGTAAGAGCTGGTACCTAAAAATCAAGTTGCTTTTATTAAGGGGAGATCTATTGCGGAGAATAGTCTACTTGGGCATGAACTAGTCCGAGGTTTCAATAAGTATGGTGGCTAGAAAGCTTGCATTAAACTTGATTTACACAAGGCTTATGACATGGTGAATCAGGAATTTTGTGTCACATTATGACAGCTATGGGTTTTGATAGGGTATGGATTGTCTACTTTCGGGATTGTAATACGATGACTTCCTTCTCAGTTCTCATCAAAGGCTAGCCATATAGTTTTTTCAGAAGCAATATGAGGCTTCGACAAGGAGATCAACTATCTCCATATCTATTTACTTTATGACAGAATATTTTTTCTGCTTGATGGATATTACTGTTTGCTGTAAGAGGATTACCTCTATTTCGACATATTCATCCGTATATTCCCCATCTTATTTGTGCAAATGATTTATGGTCTTTCTGGTTCCATACTTTTCTGGATTGACAGCGGTGACTGAGGTAATGGTGGAGTTACGGAGGTTTACAGGTCTCCGTCTCAATAAAGACCAGGGCACTGTGTATTTTAATAAATAGTGTCATGCCAAGAAGAAGGCAGTGGTGCTTGGGATACCTAGAGGAGATCTCCAGTTAAGTACCTTGGAATTCCTCTAAATAGTGTCATGCCAAGAAGAAGGCAGTGGTGCCACAGGACGTCGCTAAATAGGGAAAATACGTCGCTAATATCGATTAGCGACGTATTTAGCGACGTTTGCACGTAGTCGCGATTAACCTAGTCGCTAAACAATAAAATGTCGCAATACGTCGCTATTGCAACGACACTCAGCGACGCGAACACGTCGCTAATTCAGCGACTACCAGCGACGTAAAACATCATCATTTACCGACGCAACCAAGCGATGTTGAGCGACTTGATATGCATCGATGCTGACCTGGCTTGAGAGCCAAATGGCGACGTTCTGCGACTTTGTTACGTTGCTATAGTACCGACATATAGCAACGTTTAGCGACGTCCTACGTAGCGACGTTTAGTGACGATCAGCGACGGTATTCATCACAGTTAGCGACGTTGTGATACTTACTTAGCGACGTTACCTTCGTCGCTGAACGTCGCTGAGAGTCGCTGAACGTCGCTAATCTTGAAAAAAAATAAAAAAAAATTACAGCATTTGCAGCATCCCCTGCAGCATTTGCAGCATCCCCTACACCATTTGTTACAACAACGACGGTGTGTATCACGAACACAGTATCAAACAACACAGATACACACAATCACGAACACGTTTGAAACACAATCTCATCAATCAACACAGATATATGAAAATTTGTAACAACAATGTCAAACATAATGGTCCACAACTTAATTGCAAAGTATGGGAACGAATGGCTCAGAATACAACCCAAAATTCATTCTAGCATACATTAGTGTGAATCATCTATGTTCTGTACATATGGTGTAGTATATGTTCTTATCGTATCTAGTATCTGAAGAATGTAACAGAATCAAGATGAAATCACATAATGTAATACTAAGACATCATCTACTACTATATAAGATATAGTGATAGGTTGTCGTATTATCATTGCCGAGGGATGAGGGTCGGAGGACAAATACCGCTCGAGTGAGCCAAAGGCATGCAGCCACTTCCCTCCCTCTCTCACGCTATCAACGTCACAACTTTTCCACCTCAAGTTCTGATCAAGCATCTTCCTTCTCCTCTCCTCCACTATGGCTCTGGACCCATCTGCTCCTCCCTACTTCCCTTCTTCTTATTTGACTCTCTCAACCAAAGGCATCTTCCTTCTCCTCTCCTCCACCATGGCTCTGGACGTCGCTGAGAGTCGTTGAACGTCACTAATCTTGAAAAAAATTAAAAAAAATACAGTATTTACAGCATCCCGTACAGCATTTGCAGCATCCCCTACACCATTTGTTACAACAACGACGGTGTGTATCACGAACACAGTATCAAACAACACAGATACACACAATCACGAACATGTTTGAAATACAATCTCATCAATCAACAAAGATATATGAAAATTTGTAACAACAATGTCAAACATAATGGTCCACAACTTAATTGCCAAGTATGGGAACGAATGGCTCAGAACACAACCCAAAATTTATTCTAGCATACATTAGTGTGAATCATCTATGTTATGTACATATGGTGTAGTATATGTTCTTATCGTATCTAGTATCTGAAGAATGTAACATAATCAAGATGAACTCACATAATGTAATACTAAGACATCATCTACTACTATATAAGATATAGTGATTGGTTGTCGTATCATCATTGCTGAGGGATGAGGGTCGGAGGAAAATACCGCTCGAGTGAGCCAAAGGCATGCAGCCACTTCCCCCCCTCTCTCACGCTATCAACGTCACAACTTTTCCACCTCAAGTTCTGATCAAGCATCTTCCTTCTCCTCTCCTCCACCATGGCTCTGGACCCATCTGCTCCTCCCTACTTTCCTTCTTCTTATTTGACTCTCTCAGCCACATATGATATCCTCCTCAAGTGTAGAGTCGGGGGAGAAGAAGTGGGCAGAAAGAGGAGGGGGAAGCAGCACAGCCGGCGGCATGACCCGGAGGAAGTACAGAGGTTTTCTTTAATATCCGTAGGAGAACTATAAGGATATATCTTTTCACAACATATCACCTTGTCAAAGACCCTTAATGTGAATATCATGTTACCGCGGTGTCGGAAGACTAACATGTCATAATTTTCTAAGCCGTGTGTTTTGACATAATCCTCCAAACTCTTTCCTGCTATGTAGTAATGCAAGATTACTACATAGGAGGAAAGAGTTGGGATGATTATGTCAAAACATACGGCTTAAAAAATTATGACATATTAGTCTTCCGACACCGCGGTAACATGATATTCACATTAAGGGTCTTTGACAAGGTGACATGTTGTGAAAAGATATATCCTTATAGTTCTCCTACGGATTTGAAGAAAACATCTGTACTTCCTCCGGGTCATGCTGCCGGCTGTGCTGCTTCCCCCTCCTCTTTCTGCCCACTTCTTCTTCTCCGACTCTACACTTGAGGTGGATATCATATGTGGCTGAGAGAGTCAAATAAGAAGAAGGGAAGTAGGAAGGAGCAGATGGGTCCAGAGCCATGGTGGAGGAGAGGAGAAGGAAGATGCTTGATCAGTATTGTCTTTCGGATCATCCTCATCAAGGCATAACGGGCTGCTCAGCGTGCCCAGCTTCTTCAACTTCTCGCTGGCTGCAGAGTCGAAATGGGAACGGGTCCTCTTTGCCGGCCCGGAGCTCTGACTCGCACTTGTCGCCTCGCTACCGGTTTTTTCTCCTCCTCTGATGCAGGTCATAAGAAAAGAAATTTTGTACCTCTTCTTCACATAAACATCATTGCCGCCTTGTACTCGAGCCTTCTCGTCTGTGACGCTATCCAACTTCTCGGTGCCTACATTGTCACTCGAATCTCCCCTTCGACTCGTATCGTCCTCTTCTTCGCTTGTCTTTTTGCTCTCTGTCTTGCAATCACCTGCTATCACCGCCGACTCATTCGACTCCTTCTCCGAGTCGTCCTCCTCCTCCTCCTCCTCCTCCTCGGAGTCATCGGAGAAGGAGTCGAATGAGTCGGCGGTGATAGCATTTGATTGCAAGACAGGGAGCGAAAAGATAGGTGAAGAAGAGGACGATCTGAGTCGAAGGGGAGATTCGAGTGACAATGTAGGCACCGAGAATTTGGATAGCGTCACAGACGAGGAGACTCGAGTACAAGGCGGCAACGATGTTTATGTGAAGAAGAGGTACGAAATTTCTTTTCTTATAACCCACGTCAGAGGAGGAGAGAAAATCGGTAGCGAGGCGACGAGTGCGAGTCAGAGCTCCGGGCCGGCAAAGTGGACCCGTTTCTATTTTGACTCTGCAGCCAGCGAGAAGTTGAAGAAGCTGGGCACGCTGAGCAGCCCATAATGCCTTGATGAGGACGATCCGGAAGACAATGTGATTCAGTTTTGCCTTCCTTAGATGGTATTGATTTTGTAGATCCGTGTATAAAAGAGGAAGAGATTGGGAGTAGAGTAGACCCGGAGGGAAATGAGAGATTGGAAGCTGGGTCAATATCCAAGAAGCGAAAGAGAGTCGAGGATTCTGATTTTGATGGCATGGAGGAAGATGTTCGCGACATAACGAGAGGGACATGGAAAGGGGCAGATGAAGTGAGGCCGACGACGTCGAAGAGAAAGGCAGCACGGTCATTAAAGGAAGGCAAAATATTCAACATCCTCAAGAATACCATCTAGAACGACAAAGGATACTTTGACAAAGGAGACCACCATGTTGTCAGGAACATCATCTACTACTATATAAGATATAGTGATAGGTTGTTGTATCATCATTGCCGAGGGATGAGGGTCGGAGGACAGTCAACTTTATCTACGGCTACATAGTTTCTGCCTCGCCAGTCGAATGGCTGTAGGGACTATGTCCTGATCACCATGTCGTACCGTAGATTAATGCAAATGGAGATGGAGCCAAAATACAGAAACCAAAATACAAAATACAAAATCAAATCCTTGGGTTCGCCGAAAATACAAAACACAGTTCTAATTCATATGTATTTTAAGTGTGAGAACGGATGGCTCAGAACACAACCCAACCGGAGAGGATACTCTGAGAGATCCATCTGAGTAGGACGTATACTCTGAGAGATCACCTTTACAAGAATGATATCAGTAGTGGGATTGAGTGTGTACGTCCTACTCAGATGGCTCTCTCACCGTTACTATTTTTTTCTGACAGCATGGTGGATGTGCTCCGTCAACAGATTCTTGCTCTGAGCCAAAATTTTGCCCCGAAGCTCAAGTGGACATCCTTCGTGTAGAGCTCGAGTGAGAGGTTTCTGACAGCATGGTGGTCTCCTTTGTTAAAGTATCCGTGCTCGTCCCACAACCAATGTGTGATGAGCACGGATACTTTGACAAAGGAGACCACCATGCTGTCAGGAACCTCTCACTCGAGCTCTACACGAAGGATGTCCACTTGAGCTCCGGGGCAAAGTTTTGGCTCGGAGCAAGAATCTGTTGACGGAGCACATCCACCATGCTGTCAGAAAAAAATAGTAACGGTGAGAGACCCACCTGAGTAGGACGTACACACTCAATCCCACTACTGATATCATACTTGTAAAGGTGATCTCTCAGAGTATACGTCCGACTCAGATGGATCTCTCAGAGTATCCTCTCTGGTTGGTTATCGTATCATCATTGTCGAGGGATGAGGGTCGTAGGACAGTCAACTTCATCTACGGATACATAGTTTTTGCCGCGCCAGTCGAATGGCTGCAGGGACTATGTCCTGATCACCATGTCGTAGTCCAATACAATCCAGAGATTGACACAGTACTAATTCATATATGTAGTCCAATACAAATAGTCTAATACAAAAATAACCCAATACAAATAGTCCAATACAAATAAGTACTAATAGCTAATGAGAACCACGCAGCGCACACAAACGCTCAGTGATACGATCACGCAACCACCTCGAAAAAGCGGGATCTTTGGCGTGAGGAGAGATGTAGTCCCTTGCAAGTGCTGCATGAATAGAACTCCCGATCTCACTAGCTACCGGTGTTGGATGAATAGAACTCCTGGTCTCACTAGCAACCGGTGCCACTTCCTCCTTAACTGTAGGAGGAGCCACCTCAGCATTCACTATTTTTCTCAAACGACGTGCCGCTCCTCGGGTCATGGGTGCCATCTGGTAAGATCGATATTTACAAATAATATAATTGCAACATAAGCAAGCTAACTAAAGGAACCATCATGTAATTTGAGTACATTTTCGAAAGCAGATAAAGTACAAAAAATTCAATTTTTTGTCAAGTGTGAGAACGGATGGCTCAGAACACAACCCAAGATTCATTCTAGCATACATTAGTGTGAATCATCTATGTTCTATACATATGGTGTAGTATATGTTCTTATCGTATCTAGTATCTGAAGAATGTAACAGAATCAAGATGAACTCACATAATGTAATACTAAGACATCATCTACTACTATATAAGATATAGTGATAGGTTGTCGTATCATCATTGCCGAGGGATGAGGGTCGGAGGATAGTCAACTTTATCTACGGCTACATAGTTTCTGCCTCGCCAGTCGAATGGCTGTAGGGACTGTCCTGATCACGATGTCGTACCGTAGATTAATGCAAAGTCCTTATAGCAAATGTCGTACATAGATTTCTACCTCACCAGTCGAATGGCTGCAGGGACAGTGTCTGACTTAGTGTATCTCACCATTTTTCTAAAATGCTTGATATTCTACCTCGCCAGTCGAATGGCTGTAGGTGTATTTCTACCTAGGTATCCAGTCTTTCATACAGGACCTACCTATCTCCCTTTAACATTAAATTATACAAATCAAACTAGTCTTAAATACTGGTACCAACTGCCTGAACATGACAGTCCCTAATTTGTACTGGATTTATCCTACCTCTCAGTTTCACACATATTAAAAAGGAAGGCATTTACTGTTAACAAGATAACCTGTCATGAATTGAACAGCAGACAGACTTAGATTTAGGATTTAAAATATGGTATTCAGGTCAACTTAATTCAGTCAAAGGGAACTGAACAGAAAGTCTAATTAAGACTTTCAACTAAGCAGGCAGCCTGGACTGCTGTTCAGAACTTGGCAGGCAAAATTCCATACCATCTGATGACAAACCTATACACACCCTTGCCCAAACCATTTGTTTCAGTAGGTAAAATATTCCAGGTTACTCAAGTAACCTGTCGTGCAACATTTGGTGTCAACAGCATTCCTTTTTAATTGTAACATGCATACTATCATATCCCAACTCTGCCAAAACCTGGCCAACATACCCTACACTAATCATTCCATATTTCAGTAATGTCAGTGAGCTAAATCATACTCAACTGTCGAGAATACTTAGGAGAAAACTCATTCACAAGATTAGTATCCATCCTTCGTGACATAGCTGAAATTTTATAGGGCTCGATAATAATTATTAGTCAATTTATTCATCATTTCAAAACCCTGAAAATGCCCAAAAAAACTCCCAGTATCAGTAAATAGGGCTCGAACCCTAAATTAGAATTCGAATCCAAGCAAAACATCAAATTGACAGTTGATATGCCCAAAAAACTCCCAGTATCAGTATATAGGTGTCACACTGTGAGTCTCGTGTCCACACAGTGGGACACGACGTGTCCAAACCAACAAAATAGGTGTCACACGAACTAGAAGCGAGTTCACGCTCTCGTGTCCCCCGCAGCGAGTCCACTGTGAGTCTCGTGTCCCCCGCAGCGAGTCCACGCTCTCGTGGACACGAACTAGAAGCGAGAGAGAGAGCTAAAAGACGAGGAGAAACTGGGAAGCGGGGACAGGGGAGAGTTACCTGAGGAGGAGCTACCTGAGGAAGAAGGAGGAGGAGAAGGAGGAGGCCGGAGGAGGGAGATCGCCGGAGGAGGAGGCCGGAGGAGGAAAATCGTCGGAGGAGCGTCGCGGAGGAGGAGCGCGCGAAAAATTGGGGGGGAAAATTTGTGAATGATTTAGCGACGTCCTTCTCGGCCGTCGCTAAACGTCGCTGATATTTAATAAACGCCGACGCTGCTTAAAATGCGTCGCTACACGTCGCTATATCAGCGACGTGTACCGACGAACTTGCGACGCAGATTCCCATTTAACAAATTGTAGCCGCTAGACGTCGCTATTAGTCGTTGTTGGCGACAAACAGCGACGTCTTAGATAAACGTCGCTAAACCCCCAAATATTAGCGACGTTTTATCTTGGAGTCGCTAAATACGTCGCTGATATGACTTATTTTGGTAGTGATCGATTAAATATGCTAAAGCAGTGGACCGTCGTAGTATTGTGGAGTTTGCTCATCGTAGAGTGGAGGATTGGCATGCTTTGAGCCTGTCGTTCGGAGGAAGGATTGAGCTGGTCCGGTCCGTGATAATGACCATCGCCGGATTCTGGTCGGTCGATCAAGTTACCATTAGCGATTATTGGCATATTGGAGAAGATTTGTGTTGACTTTATCTGGAGGGTCGATATGTTCCTGCAATTGCCTGGAGTTCTTTATGTAGACCATATGAGGAAGGGAGAGTTGGGTCCGATCTCTTAGACTATGCGGCGGCTGGCGTGGATGATATGTCAATTTTTGTAAGGGGATTTCATGTGGGCTGTATGGATGTGAAACCGATACATGAAGGAGTCCAAATTCAGGGCTTATGTTGCTAAAAATAACGAATCAATAACCTTTAAGCATATGTTGAAGCTTCGGGAGGTTGTAAAGCGGGTCATTACCCGGGTGATACGTGATGGGGAGTCGACTGATATGTGGACCCGTGGATACAACACAAGGGTTTGCTGGAATGTGTGGGGAGGCACGTCGTCCAACATGCTTATCGGAAGGAGAAGGTCGTGTCTTTAGTTGGAAGTAAATTTAGTTTAATATTTATGTCACTTCATATATTATTTCACTATTTTTCTTTCAATGTTAATTGTTTGTATATATTTTATAGGGTTTTCACCCTCAATAATTGGTTCGATCATCAGGGAGGACTATTATGGATCGTATATTAACTTCTCCCAACACTAGAGGAGAAGAGGTACATATTGCTAGATAAGATGAGGGTATATATTTTACTATTGCCATGTCTTTTATCTGTATATTTTGTTAAATTTATCTTATAAATGTTTGGTTTTTTATTTGATTGAAATTGCAGCTTATTGGTGGTCAGTGCATCGAGAGGACGAGATTAGGAAGACTTACAAGTGTGCTTACATCATATCCCTACATGTAGCCAACATATAAGACTGTAACCATCCAACAATGTGACAAATTATAAGTAACCCAATTTTAAAAACACAAAAGAAGTGATATTATATATGTCTAGTCATTGCTGCTTTCATCCATAAATTTTAATCTTCGTTTGGAAGTACTAGTAAGACGTCCATAATTTTAAAGAACTGCATGACAAAATAATTATTTTCATAAATAATATGTCACCAAGTAGATATGACCTTCATCAATCATCATTCAGTTCACACAGAGAGAGAGAGAGAGAGAGAGAGAGAGAGAGAGAGAGAGAGAGAGAGGATCGTTTCTACAAGAGTTATGCGTGATCCATGACATAATGAACATGAAAGGTGAAATTGTTTCTATGCATAAGAGCAGGCAAAATTGTAACTCATCAAAGTTTCATGAGTAATGTAGGAGAATAATCACATTTTGATCATTTTGGTTACCTTAGTATGTTTCAAGTACAAAAATATATAATTATTAATTCTTTCATAAATTTTGATCGAAGAGGTATATCAAAGTATATACCTATCATTGAATCAAAGTATATACCTATCGTAGATTTAAAGAGAATTGTTTGGAAACCACAATAACTCCAAGAAAGAAAACTCTCAAAAGAAAAAGAAAAAGAAAAGAAAACTACATATATGAATATTTCAGTTTAGATTCTCTCAGGTTTCAGTATCATTTAGTGGTTTTGCCAATGATTACCCATATATATTATGAGGGTACATGGTTGGTGATTGTTGATTCCTTTCAACAGTTTCATCAATGCTCTATCGCGAGGGCACAGAAACCATTATCATGTCTTCTAATCAAAGGACACAACAACAAAATTAGCATCCCATTGAAACACCAAATATTAACCCACTAGCAACCAAAAAGCCCTAGATTTCTCTTTCTCTACACAGAAGCTCTAGGCCTCTTCTACTCCATGTGATCCTTCTACTCACTTGAGATCACATGATCTTTTCCCATCTACGCATGGACCCTCCCCATTGGTCCCCAACACTATGGCCAACCCTGGCACATCCCAATCCCACTCAACCCACTAGACCGGGCCCATTCGACCTACTCGGACCCGGTCGGACCGGTCTTACGTGTCACCAATCACCACGAGCCACGTCCGACGTGTCGGCCAAGTCTTGGTGCACGAACTTTGTTAGCATTTGTTGGCCAGTCTCAAAAGCCTTGTTAGCAATCACCCGAATAAAACGTATATTATACGCGAATTTTTTCGTATCTTACATAAACATAACTATGTATAATACTTACGTACGTTTGAAAAATTCGGACTTGTACACGAATTTTAAGCCTGTGGAGTTTTAAACACGTACCGTATGAATTTTTAGAATATTCGGCCAAAAAAACTTGACTGAGAAATCCAACAGTTTTTACTTTGTTGACTCTTGCTGCTTTTAAATATTAAGACTGGCACAATTATCAAAAAAAAAACTCAAAAAAGAAACCTAAGAATCTTTGCACATGTTGCTTGCAACAATCAAAGAAAAACCTTTCGGTTTTCCATCCTACTTTCACTTTCTTTTCTTTATATAATGTTCCCCAACCTCATCTTATTCTCACACTGAACCCTTGTTTATGAAAGAGTAGAGATGAGTGGACCATATATATATGTTGAATTTTTAGTGCCGAATTTATTCATATGAAACGTACTAAACACGAATTAAATATAACCCAAATATTTTTCGTTAAACGATTTTTTGACCGAATTTTTTATCGTATTTTACTTATATTATGCCGATTTATACTCGTACTTTTGTCGTCCCGAATTTTTTTCTTTTGCCGAATTGCTAACAAGGCTCAAAAGTTGATGCACTATAAATATGAGTGCTCCTCGCTTGCACTCCCTTCTCGTTGGGCTTGGCCTTGCTTTCCTCCTCCGCTTCCTCCTCCGCCGGATCAAAAATAATTTTTTTGTAGATAAGGCTCAATCAACCCCTCCCAAAAATTAGGAGAAGCTCCGGCTTTCTCTAACCCTAATCCACTCTTGGATAAGTTCCACACTCCACTATATATATATCCACACCAATATTAGTGCCAAATGCTTCACTGGAGTTAATTTTCCATATATATACACTTCCAAAGTCTTGAGAATGGGTGATCAGTGGAGAGAGACCGAGGGGAAGAAGCTCCATGATCGATATTACAGTAAGTATGTTCGCACCGAGGGGCCGGTCATTGTCGGGGCCGGGCCCTCAGGGCTCGCGGCCGCGGCGTGCCTCCGGGCGAAGGGGATACCGTCCGTGGTGATCGAGCGGTGCGGATGCATCGCGTCCCTCTGGCAGCTCAAGACCTACGACCGCCTCCGCCTCCACCTGCCGAAGCAGTTCTGCGAGCTGCCGCTCATGCCTTTCCCCGCTCACTTCCCCACGTACCCGACGAAGCAGCAGTTCGTGGCGTACCTGGAGGCGTACGCGGCCGAGTTTGGGATACGCCCTTCCTTCGGGGAGACGGTCGGGAGCGCGGAGTTCGACTGCGTGAACGGCATGTGGAGGGTGAAGACGGAGGGGAGCGGCGGGGAGAGGAAGGAGTACCTGTCGAGGTGGCTGGTGGTCGCGACGGGGGAGAATGCGGAGGCGGTCGTGCCGGAGATCGAAGGCGTGAAGGAGTTCGAGGGGGACGTGCTGCACACGAGCCTGTACCGGAGCGGGGACGTCTACGAAGGGAAGAAGGTCCTCGTGGTCGGCTGTGGCAATTCGGGGATGGAGGTCTGCTTGGATCTATGCAACTACAATGCTCACCCTTCCATCGTCGTTCGCGACGCAGTAAGTGTTCTATAGTAATTACTTCTAGTCATGTGTTATCATTTTCTGATGATCATCGAACAATAGTACGTACTTTAATTCTTTCTGGGTCACGATGCTCTTGACACACACACGTCCGCGCTTGCTTGCACCAATGAGTTCAAAGCTGCGAGAAAGCAGATTGGCATGCGAGCGAGGGATTAAAGAGAGATTCTGTGTCCATTGCCAATATTTGCACCGTTCAAACGCCCACTTAAGTAGCTTTCTGTTGCAGCCAGTAGAAGAAATTCCCACTTTCCTTTCTTGGGATTGAACCGCACGCGGGAGAATCCTCTGCTGGCATGCCCACTCCATCTCTATGATTCTGATAAAAGCTGCACTATAATTATATATCAACTAATCTGCACAAATGCATGGGTCCCCAATGCCACAAATTAAAGACATCTCTGGCATGTTTAATCTAAACTAACTACAAAGTATGTATGAAATGAACAAACTTTGTTGGCATTCCTATTCCCATTAGATAAGATTTGGAAAAGAGAATTAGTGAATTATTTTTTTAAGTAAAGTAATTCTGCATAATTGACGATTTGTTTAATTAATTGGCAGGTGCATGTCCTTCCCCGGGAGATGCTCGGCCGGTCGACTTTCGGGCTGTCCATGTGGCTGCTCAAGTGGCTGCCGGTGCACGCCGTGGACCGCCTGCTGCTGTTCGTCTCGTGGCTCATGCTCGGGGACACGGCAAGGCTCGGGCTCGAGCGGCCGCAGCTCGGGCCCCTGGAGCTCAAGCAGATCTCCGGCAAGACCCCAGTGCTAGATGTCGGCACCCTCGCCAAGATCAGGTCCGGGCACATCAAGGTATGCTGCCATCCCCCTGTTAGGGTTTCTGTCGTGCCGTTGCTTTCCCTGACCTAATGATTGCTGGTCCTGACTGCGTACACTGTTCCGATCAGGTATGCCCCGCGATAAAGCGGTTGATGGTACACGGTGCGGAGTTTGTGGATGGCAGCTCCGAGGACTTCGACGCCATCATATTGGCCACTGGCTACAAAAGCAACGTACCCGCTTGGCTAAAGGTGTAGCCACAATCTATGATCCTTCCTATTATGTATAATGATAATTACATAGGTTGTCCGAGCTCTCTAGCGTAGTGGTATTAGAGCGGACATCCGGAGGGGCCGGCAAGGTTCGAGCCCCCCAATTGTGTGTGTGCGTGTGATTTCAAAAAAAAAAAAAAAAAAAATTACATAGGTTAGATACATGTCCGTTCGCAGGTGGTCAGTAGTATAGTGCTGATCTACATATGTTGTAGAGACACGAAAACGACACGACACAATACGTGATACAAGATACAGACATGAACACCGCACACCTGTTTGGGCTTGCTTTAGGATATTTGCAAATGTTTGTACGTGTCGCGGACTCGCGTGAGATATGTCTCAGACATGACAAGACACGGACACGTTTTGGAGTGACTTTGCAATGTTTTGTGCTTTGCAGTTCCTAATCTTATAGGACCAATCCCAAATATCAACCTCCAACAATAAACAATCGTAAAACTTCAAAATGCTTTGGGTTAATTAGCTCAGGGTCTTAGAAACATTTGAAAATTAGCGGTTGGATCCTGAAGAACTTAAGGATCTGTATCATGAGATGAGGGTTGATCCGTGTTGGCCATCCCAAATCTAAGTAGGGCAAAATGTTTCCCTGAACAGGTTTTGGATGATCAATACAAATCAATCATCATCTCATGACACAGACCCTAAGTCAGACATCTTCATGACCCATGACCCAAATGCTAATTTCTGAATGTTTTTGCCCAATGTCTAATTACTATTACCATGATTTCTACAGGAGTTCTACTAGTGCACCAAAATTCGTAGTTATGGCGAGGTCGAGAAATATATCCTTGTAGGTTAAGATGGGTTGTATCATGCTCAAGTTTCCATGCTTGAGTACATCTATACTAAATTCCGAAAAACTGCACCAAAACTCTAGAATTATGGGTAAATGTTAAGGTTTTGAGCAATATATACTTAAATAAATAATGTTTAGTCTTTAAGAGAGGTTATATCTCTTGCAGGAGAGGGAGATGTTCTCCGAGAAAGATGGTCTGCCGAGGAGGCCCTTTCCCAACGGGTGGAAAGGGGAGAGAGGGCTATACGCCGTGGGGTTCACAAAGCGCGGCCTGCTGGGCGCGTCCATGGATGCAAGGCGGATCGCGCACGATATCGAACAGTGCTGGAAGACTCAGGCGAAGCAAGTCCTGTCCTTCTCTTCCCCATCAAAGCTGCCACTGCGCATGACCTAGAAGAGAGCACCGGCGTCTGATTTCTTTCGCATTTTCTTTCGATCGCTTCCGAATGACCCTCCTGCAGCATTCATCTAACCCTATAGCATCAAAAAGAAAGTAGAGTTAGGTGGTTTTTGCATGACTAGTGTTTGTTTGTATATATATCCTGTAAATTTTTGCCCATTTCATTTTTTTCAATAACTTGGACTGACTAAGAGCTAGCTGGAGAGAGCAAGAGATCAGTTTGTGGCGCGTTTGACAGTTTCTGTGGAAGTTTTTTTTTTTCTTTTCCGTATCAATTGTTTCTTCTGTTAAGTGCCAGCTGGCATTAGATTCTTCTTGATATATATATAACCTATGTTTTCCCAAGAGAAGAAGAAGGATGGTTGACCAGTGACTAAGAATGCTCTCTCGAAATCTATTCTCCATGTCCATTTTCAAAGAATTGGACCACCACTGTCCACTACTGATCATGAAGTTTAAATAAAGATCTATTGCCCACCATGCAAATGTGTGTATGCAGGAGATGGATCATTGTGTGTGGATGGGTGTTAAGTCCCTAAACAACAACATGCACCGTCTGTCCACGTACCAAAAGGCAAAAGAATTTTTCCAGAAACTCCTCCGATTCCTTTGTTCTTAGCTGTTCTAGTATATATGCGAGCTGCTGAAAATGATTGTTAGCACAGGCAAAATGAGCGAAGTTCAATCATGAGACCATAAATATCTCAATCTTTGATTGCTAGTATATATAATAGCTATCTACATAGAGGGAATGAATGGCATATGTGTATATATATACGCATGTAGTTTAATAGTCAGATGTCTCTCTCTATTGAGAGGGCTCGGGGAAATTGATCCCCTGCCGCCCTGCGTCCACTATGGAATCCATGTAGCATGTGAGAATCAGAGGGCCAAATGATTGAAGGCAGGCATGGGGGCAAGTTGAGTGGCGGTCCCAAGTAAATTAATACATGTATGCATCAGGTTTGCCCTTTTATTTCTTAACTTGTAGACAGCACATCTACCAAGTTATCAACAACAACAATTTGTTGGTGTACATATAACATTTATTTGTGTGTCACAAAATATGGGATCCTGGTGGCAAAAGAGGGAGAGAGATGTGTGTGCCATTTTTTATAGCGATTTCTTAAACTATTTAATTACTTGCGAGATTTTGAACTAATATGTGTACGATCAAAAAAATACCTCCAACGTGTGTGTGTGTGTGAAACAATGGATAATTGTGGCGAATTCGCCTCCACTGGGACTCGAACTCCTGACCACTTGGTCTATATATATATATATATATATATATATATATATATATATATATATATATATATATATATATATATATATATATTGTTGGGTTTTGGCCTCTTTTGTTTAGAACTTTAGTCCCACATCGGCTAGGCCAAAACAAATGTATCTCTATATATTAGCTTTCCTATTTTAGAGATGCACATGTGGTGTGGAGGTGCACATGGGTGTGCCATGTGGGGTTATTTTTCTAATGAAAAAAAGGCTAAATCAACAATAAATGCATTCATGCTTTTTGCTCTTGGAAAATTCATTTCCATGGGAGCTAAGCCCCGTAGGGGCTTAGCGACTCGGACTCGGGCTCATGGGCTCATGAGGCGTAATGTGGCGTTTTGTTGGCACACTTAGCATGTCAGCATCGTCGCTAGGCGCATAGTACGCTTTAGTTGCGCTCATTGCGCGAGCCACTTGCGCTGCCACGTTGCGCGACCAGGGTGCGCGCTAGGTTGCGCACAGGTTGCGCTGGTTGCGCAGTGGTGCAGTGCGCGCAGTTGGCGCAGGTTGGCGCAAGTGGCTCAGTGCGCGGAGTGCAAGGAGCGCAGGGTGCGCGCAGTTGGCACAACTTGCACAGAACGTGCGTTTGCATGTTCTGTACGGTTGCTACATGTTCGGGGTGGTTTTTACCACGTCCCTATCTTTGTGGCAACCGAACAGTTGCTGCAGGGCCTATATAAGGCATCCTCTCTCTCTCAAGGCTGTAGATATACAAGTAATAGAAGCCACCACAGAAAGTTTACGAAGTATTTTTTAACACAAGTAAACAGAGAATTCAGAAGTATTTTTTAACACAGTTTTGATCGAAATTTGCTTACGAATTCCAGCAGCATTCGAGAGAGAGGAAAGGCGCCGCACCAGCGTTGCTTTTGCACGGGAGTTCGTGTCCATCTGAGGAGTCAGAAGAGCAGGAGTGTTCCTTCACCTCCTCGATTATTTCCTGCATACCACTTCTGCTCGTGGCCGTGACAGCCACCTGCGCTCTAAAATGCTGCCAGATGGTGCTGGTATAAGCACATTGGAAAAACCAGTGATCCCTTGTTTCTGTCACATATCCGCAAAACGCACAGTTTGCGTGTTGGATCCGAATGTTGAACATTTCAAGTCTCTCCTTAGTAAGAAGCCGATCTCTGATGGCTTTATACATGCAGAGTTTCATCTTCGACGCCACTCCCTTGGTCCAGACTATTGCAGCCCAATCTACTGCAGGCAGAGTACTACTTGACATATATATATATATATATATATATATATATATATGAATTCGGATCAAAAGTTCCACTGCAGGAGAACCCCCCCCCCCCCCCATCCCCCTCCTCGCACCATCGGATCGGGGGAGGGGGGGGGGGCGCTCGATCCAACGGTCGAGGGGTAGACAGGGCTTCCCACTTCCGCGGGATACCTTCGCAGGGCTCTTGATCCGGACCCTATATATATATATATATATATATATATATATATATATATATATATATATATATATATATATATATATATATATATATATATATATATAGTTTGAAGTATCCTTTTCTCCCGCTTGACAAATGCCAAGGGGAGATTCGAACATGCGCCTTCCGCGCCGAGGCCTATATATATATATATATATATATATATATATATATATATATATATATATTCAAATAGTTATTTTATTATCAACATGGGATACAGGGATCGTGGAGGGAGATGGTCGAGGGGTCGCTGCAGGAGTGCCCCGGTGGTGGACTGGAGGACGGAGGTGGGTGGACGACTTCTGCCAAACGATGCTCTAGCCGTCTCCGTAAGGGGGGATCATACCTCATCAAGTCGTCACGTCCTATCGCATGGGGGCTGCCGACCGGGGGAGCATGTAGGATCGATGGCACCTCTAGAGAGGTGAATAGAGTGCAGCGGAAAAATATTTCCAATAAAAATTTAAGCAGATAAAGGCAGATATAAGTAAGTACTTAAAAGCAATGAAGTAAAGAAATAATTAAATAGGGACAAGAATGCAATAAGCAGACACCGAGATTTTATACTGGTTTTTCTCTGAGAGGACTAGTCCCGTCTCGAGAACTCTGCTCGATATTAAATCCACTATTTGAAATAGAGATTACACCGCGTGCTTTACTCTGAAGAATCTGCCAACTTTAACACCGTCGTGTTTTAATCTGAAGCACACGATCAAACTTCAACACCCGTCTAAAAAAAGCTTTTATACTCCAAGCTTGTATAACTCAAATACTCCTAATCGGAAACCACTGACACTTAGAAGAATATGAGTTATTTTGGAAATATGAAGATTGAAAGATCTTTGTGGATAGGAAGGTTTTAAAATAGATAGAGAAGATGAAGAATATGAATGAGTGATTAGAAATGACAAATTATTCTCTATTTATAGGAATTTTTGAACCAGACTTCGGGCAGAACTCGGTTAGGGTAACGTTCATAATTTTGAACGTTAGAGATCCAAAGGAGTATAAATTTGCTGCTACCAGGAGTGATTCAGGTGGACCGAGTTCAGTCCGAGTTCAGTTAGAACTCGGCCCGAGTTCAGCTATGGGGTTTTCTGGCTAGTTTTAGTTTAGCAAAGGTTTTGGATGTTTTGTTTGGGTCAGAAAATAGATTTGTGAGGATATTCTTCTAAATTTCCAGTGATCTTGACTCACAAATTATCTAGTCTCAATAAATAGAAAATACAGAATAAAGTAGAAAAAAAATCTGCTAACGATATTTGTTGCGATCTTCTGTCTTTTCATGTCAAAGTCGGAGTTTAAGTCAATTATCGAAATCAGGTTGGTCATGGCTGCATGGACCAACAATCTACCCCATTTTGATAATTTGACAAAATTACGATTGATACTCTATCATTGTTCAGCTTTGTTGGGAAGAAGACTGGTGCGGTACGGAAGTAGCTTGTTTATCGGTACATTGCTTGCTAATGGACTTGCTCCCCCGTAATAACTGCTCAAGTCCTATCTGAATGACATGCCCCCGCACAACAAATCGAGTTGTCTGAACATCTGTGAAGTCAAGAAAAAAAAATTTAAACCAAAATCTTTTAGAGAAAACTTGTAAGTGAATATTCAACAAAGTATCATATCATGTATTCTCCCTCGTTTGTCATATAAGAAAAATGGCCAAAATTAAAGTGACGTACTCAGCACAGAAAAAATAGTGCATAAACGTATAAGAGAAACATAATAACTCATAGTGCTGGAAATAGTAAACTGATATATATAAACGGAAAGCAAAAAGTGCATACACGAATACAAGCCAACTGAAAATAAAAGTCGCATAATAACTAAAGTTTGATAATGCTTAAAAGAAATATTTATCACTAATACATGAAAAGACATAACTAGAGCATAAAATGTGACGCTATATCACTAGGGAACATCCTCAATCATCATACTCATCGTCATCAACATCCATCGCCCTAGAAGGACCGGACTCAGCAGTGCGGTGAGGATCATAGTGGCCAGCAGCAGGGTCGAAGTATCGCTGAGCCTCTCAATCATCAATGCGATAACCAATCACCGAGAGGTCACGAACCATGGGAATAGGGTCGTCAGGGTTGTGAGCAAAACTGTAGGTAACATCCCTCATAGTGTTGGATATGGTCTGTAACTGAAGAGTGGTACGAAAATTAACAGACCTAAACTTATCCATCATCAAGGCCTGAAGAGACTCAAGGGTAACACCACTGGAAGGATGGGAAGGATATGAATTGCTGGTTGATGGGTCAACTGGAGGAGGAGGAGAAGCTTGAACTGCAGGAATATGAGCAATTCTACAATGCTCATGAAGATGGACAGGTGGAGCATCATGGGGACAATCGTCTAAGATAACCTCAAAGTACTGAAAGATGTAAGGCAGATACATCGCATAGAAAATCGTCGTAGTTTTTTGTGACACATTTCTGTAGAACCCTAGAGGGGGGGTGAATAGGAAAATAAAAAATAACTTGAGCACAAGAAGCAATATACGTCAAATAAAAGGATAGAGTAAGAAGATCAAACACAAGATGTATCCTGGTATCCTCGCTTGAGGTAATCCAGTCCCGGAACTCTCTCCGGCTTAAATCCACTATTTAATAAAATAGTACACATGAGTTTGGATCCGAAGAACTCGCCAACTTCAACACGAGTTTGGATCCGAAGAACTCGCCAACTTCAACACACGAGTTTTCTTACGAAGGCTCGCCAACTTCAAAGAAATGAGAAAAGAACTTGTTGATCTTCTAACACTTGAAGATCGAAATTTACAACTCTTTAAATACTCTAGCACTTTGGGAGAGGATGACAATTAAAGATTGAGTAGAGTAGTAATGGTGAAGCTCTTTTGTGGTTGAGAAAATTTAAAGCTTGGAAGAGATAGTCTTTATGAGGAGAGACTAAAGCCCCTTTTATACAAATCCAAAGTCATAAAGGGCATTCAGCCGTCAACCGGATTATCCGCCGAATTTTAACGAAAATCTGTCGGATTATCCGGTCAATAGTAACGGTCATAAAAAGAGCCGTTAGATGCATTAAATGCACCTGCCAGCTGCCGTTGGATTTGAATTCAAAAGCTGTAAATAAGTCAAGCGGATTATCCGTCGGATTTCAGCGGAAGTCCGGCGGATGATCCGAACTTCTGCTCACTAACATGCTATGAGAGGTTCGGATTATCCGTAGGATTTCCGCGGATGTCCGTCGGATTATCCGAACTTCTGCTCACTAACTTGCTGTGAGAGGTTCGGATTATCCGCAGGATTTCCGCGGATGTCCGTCGGATTATCCGAACTTCTGCTGACTAACTTGCTGTGAGCGATCGGATTATCCGGCGGATTTATCCGGAAATCCGTCGGATTTTTCGTCTCCTCTGAATGACTTTTTACTTCACCATTTCTTTCTTTATGTTTGTCATCTTAGCAAAGTGCGTACATAGATTCCTAGACATTTACAGACTCAAGAAAAGAACAGGGATAAGAATAGCAACGCTTAGGCTTTTGCACCTTCTTCTATGTAGACTTCAAGCTGGGTCTTTTTGTATCGTCTACTTTATAGGCTTTTAAGAAGTGTCTCTTGCATTTTCTCTGGAGAATTGCATGTTCTCCATGGTCTTTGATAAGCTTCATGAAATTTGTATGGAGATGCCTTTCTTCTATTCTTGTCTTTTTGGAAGTGCCTGTGAAAAGTATAAACTAAAGACGTACAAGGGTTATTGTGAACAATGTATCAAAATCGATGTGCCAATAAACTCCCCTATTTTGATAATTGACAAAAAATAAGAATATAGAAAGTAGCTCCCCCGTAATCAAAGATCTCCCCCTCAATACGATTTCTCCCCCTTTGTCATTTAATCAAAGATGGTGAGCAAGAAAAAAATTTAGACCAATGAAGCACATATGGGTAAGGGACATAGCAGTAAACAGAAATGCATAAGAAGGAAACATTCATTGAAAATAAAAACAGGGGTACAATAACTGGGCTTTGAAAGCCAAACCACAACACATAACTGGAAAACAGATTTTAAAAAGTCCCGTAGGACAGCAGAAAACACATACTAAAAAGTCCCCGAAGGACCACACAAAACAAGACTAAACATAAAACACCACTCATCAACTGTCAGGAGCATCAGATGGACCTGCCTCCTGATCTTCATCATCCCCGGGAGCTGTGGTAAAGACGCCATAAGGGTCGACGCCATTCGGGTACATGAATCCATAGACGTTGGGATCAGTGAAGCGAGGGCCAGGAAAATCAGGATGAGGTGTGTTAGGATTAAGAAAGGGATTGCGCTCCTCAAACATGTGCTGAATATAGTAGGCCTGATCCATAAAGCCGTGGTAGATAAGGGTGCCGAGCCCCGAGTGTTGGCCTGAAGGCGTTCATGGGTTGAGAGAGAGAGATCGGCAAACTTGCGATCAATGTACCGGCGAACATCATGAGTGAGGAAGGACGCCGGAGGAGGGGTAGGTCCACCGGCAACAGCAGCAGGAGCAGCAGCCGGAGCAGCAGCAGGAACCGCACGGGCATGATCCTTAGATTTGGCAAGAGGAGTAGGATGAGGATCACCAATCGGGAAGTGAGTGAGGTCAACACCATTGGCTTCGAGGATCATAGTGATGTACATGCCAAAAAGGAGAGAACGATGAGAAGAGTCCCTGATGAGCATCATGGTGTAGATGATAGATTTTGCCAGGGAGAAAGGTTGCCTGGCGACCAGATAGTACATGCAGATAAGTTCTTCAGCAGTCATGCTGTCCATGTTTCCAGATTTTGGGGTCAGAGTGTGGCAGAGGATGCGATGCATGTCATGGAAGAAAGGACTAAGATCCTTGTCATCTGGGCGTTGAACAAGAGAGCCACCGCAGATGTTGAAGAGGAACTCCTCATAAGACATGTCAGGAGAGAAAGAGATGTGGTCTATGGTGCTCGGAAGGGAACGATATACCTTGCGCTCATCAAGACCAAGGATGCTAGCCAAGGATGCGGCAGTGATGGTAATCTTGACGCCACCAACCTTAGTCTCAAACTCGGGACCTTCCTTGGCGGGAACAAGGTTGCTGTAGAACATGCGGATGGCATACGGATAGTAGTCTACTTGACGCTCGAGGAGTGCATCGATGCGGGAGAAGCGAAAGTATTCACGATGGTCTTTGAAGTTGATCCAAGAGATGGGTTTCCCGGAGCATACGGGAGCCTTGTGGTAGAAGGAGAACCATTCCCGTGAATGGGAAGCCGATTTGAAAATGAGTGGATTGTAGCCGTGAGTAGGAGGAGGAGCGAAGAGTGCAAGGGAAGGAGGCTGAGCCGAGGAGGAGCTTCCGTCATGTCGTTGACGCTTGGAGTGAGAAGCCATGGAGGAAGATAGAGTGAAGGAAGGAAGGAGAGGGGAAAGAGTTTATAGGGGGTAGAGAGGTGTAAAGAGGAGTCATGATGGTTGGGAACGGATAGAGAGGAAGGGGAACGGATAGAGAGAAAAAGAGGAACGGATAGAGAGGTACCTGACGCTTCGGTTTCTGCGCCTGTGCTACGAAAACGGAAAATCTGCCGGTTTATACCGAAAATCCGACGGAAAATCCGGATAAAGATGAGTTCGAATTTAATGTGGGTAGGTGGTGGGTCACATCCCATAAATGAGGTAGCCGTTCGCAGCTGAATTTTATGGAGAGCATTAATTGCGGATGATCCGTCGGATTACCGTGGTAATCCGGCAGATTATCCGAACTCGTTCCTCAAAAAGCTGCTGGAAACGAACGGATAATCCGGCAAATTTATGCGAAAATCCTTCGAAAAATTCGTAAAAGACAGAAAAAATTTCAATTTGAGAGATCGAGGAGGCCGATTTCTCGACAAATAAAAGTGAATCGATCTTCAGAAAGAGGTTCGGTAAAAATATCAGCAACTTGATGAGTGGTGTCAATAAATTCAAGACAAATATCACCTTTAAGTTGATGATCCCGTAGAAAGTGGTGTCTTATTTCTATGTGTTTGGTGCGAGAGTGACAAATCGGGTTTTTTGTGAGATTAATGGAGCCAGTATTATCACATTTGATAGGGATGCAATGAGAAGAAATACCATAATCTACTAGTGTCTGTGTCATCCAAAGAATTTGTGCACAACAACACCCTGCCGCTATATATTCAGCTTCGGTGGTAGAAAGAGCGACGAAGTTTTGTTTCTTGCTAAACCATGATACCAAGGATTTCCCCAAGAAGTGACATGTGCCGCTAGTGCTTTTTCGGTCAAGTTTGCATCCAGCAAAATCCGTATCCGAGAAGACGCAAAGCTCAAAGGATGAGGATTTTGGGTACCATAGCCCCATGTTAATGGTGCCCTTGAGATACCGAAAAATGCGTTTTACGGCACATAGGTGAGATTCTTTGGGATTTGCTTGATATCGAGCACAAAGACATACACTAAATATAATGTCGGGTCGACTAGCAGTTAAATAGAGTAGACTTCCGATCATATCTTGATACTTACGGATGTCGACCGAGATTTCGTCCTCATCATTGTCAAGCTTTGTCGTTGTGGCCATAGGAGTCCTCATTGATTTGGATGAGTCAAGTTCAAAACGTTTGAGGAGATCCTTTTTATATTTGGCTTGATTGATGAAGGTCCCTTTGGGTCCTTATTTGATTTGTAAGCCCAAAAAGAAAGATAGTTCATCCAGCATGTTCATTTCAAATTCTTCCTGCATAACTTTAGCAAATTCTACACAAAGTGTATTGTTAGTAGAACAAAAAATAATGTCATCGACATAAATTTGAACCAATAAAAGAGTGCCATTATGGAATTTGATAAAAAGTGCCGTGTCGACTTTGCCCTTAGAAAAATTGTGTGAAACAAGAAAGGAGCTAAGGCGCTCATACCAAGCACGGGAAGCTTGTTTGAGGCCATAAAGGGCTTTGTGGAGTTTGAACACGTGATTAGGAAATAGAAAATCTTCAAAGCCAGGAGGTTGTTTTACATAAACTTTCTCTTTAATAATATCATTTAGAAAAGCACTCTTAACATCCATTTGAAAGAGTTTAAAGTCATTAAAGCAAGCAAAAGCACATAACATACGAATGGATTCAAGACGAGCAACCGGAGCATAGGTTTCGTCGTAGTCAATGCCTTCCTCTTGGTTATAGCCTTGAGCAACCAATCGGGCTTCGTTACGAGTCACTAACCCATCTTCATTAAGTTTATTTCGAAACACGCATTTAGTTCCAATAATGGGGTAATTGCTAGATTTTAGGACAAGTTCCCAAACCTTGTTTCGCTCAAATTGATTTAGCGCTTCTTGCATCGCTATCATCCAAAATTCCTCATGAAAAGCATCATTAATATTTTTAGCCTCTATTTGAGAGATAAAAGCCACATTTGCACAAAGATCACGAGTGGAGGATCTAGTGCTTACACTGGAAGAAGGATCCCCAATGATAAGCTCCTTAGGATGATTGGTGATAAATCTCCATTCTTTTGGGAGATCTTTTTGAGGAGGCTCGAGTGGTGGAGACTCTTTTGTTGCAGGAGTCACAACTTCATTGTTAGATGAAGAAGGACGATCTCCAATAGAGGAGTTCTCCAACCCAAACGAGATGTCATCAATATCATCGGAAGAGGAGAATGTAGAAGAGTTAAGTTCATTAAAAAAGACATTGATTGACTCTTCGACAACAAGACTTCTTTTATTAAAAACACGAAAACCTTTACTATGAGTAGAGTATCCAAGGAATATTCCTTCATAGGTTTTTTCTTCAAACTTGCCTAGGTTATCCTTGGTATTCAAAATAAAATAATTACATCCAAAAACTTTAAAATATTCAATAGAGGGAATTTTGTCAAACCAAAGCTCATAAGGAGTCTTTTTAGAAATAGGTCTAATCAAGACCCTATTTATAACATGACATGCCATGTTAACGGCTTCCGCCCAAAAATATTGGGGGAGCTTATATTGGTTTAACATAACCCGGGCCATATCGCCAAGGGTTCTATTCTTTCTCTCCACAACACCATTTTGTTGAGGAGTTCGTGGACAAGTAAAATCATGTCCAAAATCATTCTTTTCATAAAATCTTTTGAAATCGGCATTGTCAAATTCTTCTCTATGATCACTTCTAATCTTGTTAATAGAAAAACCTTTCTCATTTTGAACACGTTTACAAAAAGCAAAAAATTCACGAAAAGTATCACTTTTGCAAGCAAGAAAAATAACCCAAGTAAATCTTGAAAAATTATCAACCAAAACAAAAGCATAAAGCTTGCCTCCAAGACTAGCAACTCTACTAGGACCAAAAAGATCCATATGAATAAGTTGAATAGGTCTAGTGGTACTCACAGAGTTGATGGATTTGAAGGATGACTTGGTCAACTTACTTTTCTCGCATTCTTCACACACCATATCCTTTTTGAAAGGGATACTTGGGAGTCCTCTTACAAGCTTCTTGGTGGCGAGACGAGAAATGGTATCCATGTTGCCGTGTCCGAGCCTCATGTGCCAAAGCCAACTTTCATCGTTCTTAGCAACTAAGCACCTGTCATTGTTAGTGTCTTCGACAAGATATAAAACATAGATATTGTTTTCTCTAATGCCTTCATAAACAATAGATCCACTTGAACTATCGGTAATGAAACATTTAAGCTTAACAAACTTGATATCATAACCATTATCGGTAAGATGACTAATACTAAGAAGATTGTGTTTACGATTAGTAACACGACACACATTCTTAATACAAGGATAAGGAGGGGAACCGATATTACCATTTCCTATAATGTGACCTTTAAGATTGTTACCAAAGGAGACGTGTCCTTCTTTCTTCATCGATAGCGTTATAAATAATGAAGCATCCCCGGTCATGTGTCGTGAACAACCGCTATCGAGAATCCACTTGCTTCTAGCATGAGAAGGACTCTTCACCTACAACATAAGTTGAAGATGAACATTTTGGTACCCATGATCGTATGGGTCCTTGAGTGTTAGTCTTAGGAACCCATTTATAAACTTTCTTATCAACTAGTTTCCTTGTATGATAATAATTGGTCGTATGTCCAAGCAAGCCACAGTAGTTGCAAATCATAGAGGATTTAGAAGAAGACGTATGAGTATCATGCATATGTGAATCTCTAGTGCGAGGAGTTCTATCATTAGTATTATGATGATGATAATAAAAAGCATGATGCGAAGTATTTTTATTAACAAATGGTCATTTCCTTGTGTTAGAATAGGACTTGTGTGTAGTGTTCATGTAAGAAGTATGCCTAGCATTGTGATGAGTGTGGAGGTGTCTTGGAGTATGTATGTGAGTAGTGTTCTTATTACCTAGTTTCTTACTCTGTACAAGAAGATCATTATACTTAATAGAAGTATCATATTCTCTTCTATTAGCATCTTGAACTTTATGCATAGCAAATTCATAAGCCCTTCTGAGGGATTGAATCTCATCATCCTTTTTCTTGATGGTGATAAGGGATTCTTGAAACTTGAGTCGCAAAGACTCTATCTCATCCATGTCAGAAGCGGGAGATTTCCCTTTTACATCAATAATGATGCTAGAGAGTCTCTCTACTTCAAGTTGAAGAGCATCAATCTCTTTTAGAGATTTTTTGTATTTATTCCTAACACCTTTGTGCTCTTCATGTAGTTCAAGGATAGCTTTCTCCAAGTCATCATAAGTAAGAGTATTTAAGGAGAGATCATCAAGTACATCATCGGTTGCCATGAGATAAACGTTTGCATTGTGTTTGTACTCTTTGTCGTTGTCGGAGTCGCTAGCGTCACTCTCACACCAAATGCTTGTGTTGGCGAATTTCCTGGAGGACGGGCTTCCTTTGCTAGGCTTCTCGTACTTGCTTGAGTCTTTTCTTATCATGGGACAGTCCCTCTTGATGTGTCCGGTTCTTCTACATTGATAGCACGCCGGATCTTCCTCATTGTCCCGTCTGAAGCGGTTGGCTTTATTGAATTTGTGGAACTTTTGGAAGTGCTTAGCTGTAAGAGCTATTTCTTCATCATCGTCTGAATCATTGTCATCGAAGCTATCCTTGGAGTAGGACTTTGTAGCTTTGAGAGCAAAAGACTTCTCCTTCTCTTTGGCCTTCTACTTCTCCTTCTCTTGTATGGAAGATTCCTCTTGATCTTTCATATCGAGTTCATGAGTCATAAGCTTCCCCATGAGGGTCTCAAGGTTTATGACTGTCAGGTCGTTCCCCTCAATAATTACGGTAGCTTTAGGACTCTATCCTTTTGTCAATCCTCTAAGGATTTTTCTGATCTTTTCATAAGCGGGATATTCCTTACCAAGAGAAGAAAGAGGATTAATAATATCACCAAAACGAGTAAACATGCAAGTAATAGACTCATCATGTTTCATCTTAAAGGACTCATATTCTTGCGTGAGTCTACTAATCTTGGATTCTTTTACTTGTGATGTTCCCTCGTGTGTGACTTCAAGCAACTTCCAAATCTTATTGGAAGTCTTACAAGTAGAGATTCTATTGAATTCACTACTATCGAGAGCACAGTAAAGAGCGTTCATAGCCTTAGCATCTCGACTAGCAAGCTTCTTGGTATTTTCAGCGAGTAAGTCCCTAAGGGTGTCAGATGCAACATCCTCAATAACTCTGGAAGGAGTAGGGAGACCATTTATTACACAATCCCATAAATTGAAATCTATGGACTTCAGATAAATTTCCATCCTAATCTTCCAGTAGTTATAGTTGGTTCCATCAAATAGGGGAGGCCTATTTGTGGAGTGTCCCTCATTGTGGAAGGTGTTGATGCTAGGGTTAGTGGCCATAGATCACTCTAAGGGTGTAAATCCAAATCAAGAGAACAAAGCTCTGATACCAATTGTAGAACCCTAGAGGGGGGGTGAATAGGAAAATATAAAATAACTTGAGCACAAGAAGCAATATACGTCAAATAAAAGGATAAAGTAAGAAGATCAAACACAAGATGTATCCTGGTATCCTCGCTTGAGGCAATCCAGTCCCGGAACTCTCTCCGGCTTAAATCTACTATTTAATAAAATAGTACACACGAGTTTGGATCTGAAGAACTCGCCAACTTCAACACGAGTTTGGATCCGAAGAACTCGCCAACTTCAACGCACGAGTTTTATTACGAAGACTCGCCAACTTCAAAGAAATGAGAAGAGAACTTGTTGATCTTCTAACACTTGAAGATCGAAATTTACAACTCTTTAAATACTCTAGCACTTTGGGAGAGGATGACAATTAAAGATTGAGTAGAGTAGTAATGGTGAAGCTCTTTTGTGGTTGAGAAAATTTAAAGCTTGGAAGAGATAGTCATTATGAGGAGAGACTAAAGCCCCTTTTATACAAATCCAAAGTCATAAAGGGCATTCAGTCATCAACCAGATTATCCGCCAAATTTCAACAGAAATTCGTCAGATTATCCGGTCAACAGTAACGATCATAAAAAGAGCTGTTAGATGCATTAAATGCACCTGCCAGCTGTCGTTGGATTTGAATTCAAAAGTTGCAAATAAGTCAAGCGGATTATCCGTCGGATTTCAGCGAAAGTCCGACGGATGATCCGAACTTCTGCTCACTAACATGCTGTGAGAGGTTCGGATTATCCGCAGGATTTCTATGGATGTTCGTCGGATTATCCGAACTTCTGCTCACTAACTTGCCGTGAGAGGTTCGGATTATCCGCAGGATTTCCGCGGATGTCCGTCGGATTATCCGAACTTTTGCTCACTAACTTGCTGTGAGCGATCGGATTATCCGGCGGATTTATCCGAAAATCCGTTGGATTTTCCGTCTCCTCTGAATGACTTTTTACTTCACCATTTCTTTCTTTATGTTTTTCTTATTAGCAAAGTGCGTACATAGATTCCTAGACATTTACAGACTCAAGAAAAGAACAGGGATAAGAATAGCAACGCTTAGGCTTTTGCACCTTCTTCTATGTAGACTTCAAGCTGGGTCTTTTTGCATCGTCTACTTCATAGTCTTTTAAGAAGTGTCTCTTGCATTTTCTCTGGAGAATTGCATGTTCTCCATGGTCTTTGATAAGCTTCATGGAATTTGTATGGAGATGCCTTTCTTCTATTCTTGTCTTTTTGGAAGTGCCTGTGAAAAATATAAACTAAAGACGTACAAGGGTTATTGTGAACAATGTATCAAAATCGATGTGCCAATAATTTCCATAGTGGCAATGATAGTCTTAGGAAGACTGAAAGAAACTTGGAAGTGAAGATGGTATATAGCATAAAGTTCCAAGTATGTGATCTCATCGATGGAGGTTTGTTTTAGAAGAATAGAAAAAAAATACCATCCGATGCAAATCATAAAAGTAGTTGTTCAGATGCTTGGGGCGAAGACTACCTTTGGGACGAGAATTTGGTGCACATAAAGAATCACGAAAAGAGTCAAAAGTCATATGGGCAGGAAATTGTACTGAGGTGATATCCACTAATGCTTCCCCTATATTGGGAATATGAAGCATAATTTTCAAATCATCGACATCAAACTCAATGTTAATAAAACAAACCTCTATCGGCAATTTGATTTAATTGTGCCCTTAGTGACCGAAAGATTACAATAAAACATGTGAATTGTATTAGAATAAATAGGAAAACTGGTTTGAACTAGGTCGACAAGGTCAAAGTCTACTATTACCTTAATCTCCTCATATTTAATTTCTCAAAATATTCTATAACCTTCTCTCGCCATTTGCAATTATGAAACCTCGAGGACTTCTACCCACCTTTGGTCACACTACTCCTCAAAACACGATCACTAAAATCTTATAGTCTTCTAACTAGTTGCTAACAATTCTACCAACAGATATCTAGGGCATATGGCATCTATAATCCCACATATCTATAAACAACCAAATATTCAATAGTCGATCAATATTATACTATGAATTAAGAATTTTTGATAAATCCTAGATAGCACGATCGTTCGTCACCTTGAAATAAAAAGGGATGAGAATCAATGGTACGAAAAGCAATGAAGCATAATTGAGAACGAATACGAAGTTTCAAAGACGGTAGAGGAATTTCTACAAGAATTTTCAAGGCAGAGTGGATTGAGATTCCTAAGGTTTAGTCATTATCGCAGGCTCGTACCAGTATAGTTACGTAACTGGTACGATATGCACTGACCTGCATGGGCCACCAAAAAAACTTGTCACGGCCTGCTAACGCTTTTCGGACGCGAGCACGTGAGCAAGCCAGCTACGCATCAAGCGGACTCCAGCCCTACTCGAATACGTAAACGCTATCTCGGCTATGGTAAACTGCCAAATCATGGCAAATAAATCTATATCTCAAATCCATAATAAGTGTACGAATCATGAATGAACACTATGGGTTGTGGTCTGCAGCCCACTAGCATACATGTCCGATTAGACTCCAAGAAAATAACATGAGTCTATAAACTGAATCAAATAATAGGATATATCATGATAATGAAAGGAAAGCACGAGCTGGATGAACTGGATAATAAACATGGTATCAATACCTGAATCTCGCAAGCAGTAGCGTAAACATCTGGACCCCATAAATGTCATAATCATCCGCCATCCAAAGCTGCTAACTAACTCCACGCAATAACTAACCTGAAGAGATCATTAGGTTCTCAGGGGACATAGCAAGATACATAAAAATATGCCTATCTAGCAGTTTATCATGCAATAAAGAAAATACAAGAAAATAAACGGAAAAAGACCCATCAACACGAAAATACGACTATACACGACTGGAAGAACCACTACGCCTAACCGAACTGCTGGAGGAGAACAAGAGAACACGATGTCACGATGTCAACGGATAACAAAATCGAATACTTAAACCCTCGTCCCTAGTGTGGACTCGCAGGTTTGATCAATAACTAACCCTCGTCCCTAGTGTGGACTCGCAGGTTAGCATCACCCTCGCCCCTAGTGTGGACTCGCAGGTGTGAACCATATACTACTAACCCTCGTCCCTAGTATGGACTCGCAGGCTAGTATCACCCTCGTCACTAGTGTGGACTCGCAGGTGTGAACCATATACTACTAATCCTCGTCCCTAGTATGGACTCGCAGGCTAGCATCACCCTTGCCCCTAGTGTGGACTCGCAGGTGTGAACCATATACTACTAACCCTCGTCCCTAGTGTGTACTCGAAGGTTAGCGTAAGACATAGATAACTACTAACCCTCGCCCCTAATGTGGACTCGCATGTTAGCTTCAAGATTTCAAGACAAGGAGGTATAGCAGCTCAGTTTATGACTTAGTCATCCTATAACACGATACGACTCACGACACGGTACGAGAGGGAACCAATCTGGTAGAACCATGACATCCAGTCAAGCATGATAACGATAAAGAATACAACTAATAAACCAATAAACACTGTCTAAAGTAAAGCATACAAATCAAGAGAACTGAAATAACTAACTGATAACATATAGAGATATATGGACTAAATAAGCATGTAAACCATGAACAACTAGAGAACTAACTGATAACATATATAAAGTAAAGGAACTGTAAGCATGAGTAATGAACTATAGAGGGAGGCAAGGTATCTTGCTTAGAGGTTGCACGCAGATCCAACAAAAATACAGTCAACTGCCAAGCCATGAAGTCCAAGTCATCACAACTGTCTCCGAAAGCTGAAACAGATATTGGCAACATTCTCAGAATAGTCAAATTAGCTAGGATTGCCTATTCTTAAGTCCAATTCTGGACACAGGGGCAAAACGGTAATTTTGGACCAAAACGGTGTCCGTCGTTGGACCGGCTTTGCACCGAAAATTTTGCCAGAGTCAATGGTCTCTAAAGTCGTCAAACTACATGTTTACGAATTTGTTTTGATGATACGAATCCAACGGTATGTCCAGTTTTGGATTCCGGTGGGCCGTGCACAAAATCGCCCGTTAAATCGGATCGTGGGGCCCCCGAAACGGCGATCTGATCAACTGTCTCAGAATCGGACCAAACTTGGCATACAGGACCAAAAATACGATACGGTCCTGTTGGCGCAAGTTTCGTATGAATCTGACGGACGTGCACAAAGTAATTGGGAAATTGGCACAGAGGTCGATACGGTAAATTTTGACGGATACGCATCAAATTCGTCGCACACACGCGATCAATATGAATTTCGTCAAAGCCCACACGTCCACAAAGTCGTTACACACCTTTCGATGCTTTCAGTTCGTGACCACGTCGCCCGGATTGGCGGGACGCACGTCATATCGAAGGGTTTTATTGAATTTCCAAAAACAGATTTCTAGTTTTTCTCTGATTTTCAAACTGATTTCATTTGTTGTACAAAACACTAAAAATATTTCTAACATTGACGTTTCCTTCTCGGTTATGTTGTCCATAACTGTCTTTAAATGGATTTTGTAAACTGTAGATGGTTTGGCGAGAAATTGCCTTCCCAAGTAGTTCTTGGGATAGAATTTCTGTTCGGTTCGGAACAGTTTTTCCGCCAAGTTGGCGACGATTTCTTGTGTAATCTAGCGTGTCAAATTTTAAAGCGATTTGAGGGATTTAGAGAGGGTAGGGTTGTGTTCGAACCTGTATAGGTGGATCGAAAACTCGTCCAATGACGAAGAAGAAACGTCATCGTAAAACTGGCCCGAAGCCCTGCTGTGCGGTGCTGCTACTGTTGCGTGTTCTGTTTCCACCAGCACGCGCGCAGCTCTCCGGCGCTGCTGTGGTGGCGCACGGTGGCTAGGTGTTATGCCAGGGAGAGGTGGTGGTGGCGCTAGGGTTTTGACAGCTTCCATCTCTCGACAATATATACCTACGTATATATATACCTGTGCTGAAAACAGAACATGGGTCGGGTGTGTGGGGCTTCCTGTGCTCGGTTGGGGTATTAGGAAGGCTAGGCTGTGCTGGGTTCTTGGTTGTGGGCCGTTGGCTCGGGCCTGGCCTCATAGGTCGTGGGCCTAGGCTGGGGGGTTTTGGTTTTAATTGTTTTCTATATATAAACCATACATATATATATATAACCTTATATATATTCAAATATATATATATACATAATATATATATATATATATATATATATATATATATATATATATATATATATATATATATATATATATATATATATATATAGGTTCTCTATTATAAATTTATCTATATATATATACATATGTACATCTATATATAATGATATATGCATATACTATAAATCTAAATATAAGCAATACAATATTCTAGGTATAATCAATAATGGCAATATTTAATTCTTAATTTATATACTAAAATAAAATTTTATTATTACGTATATATAAAAGCCTAATTTCCTATACCATGAATATACCTCCATAAAACTCAAATAAATCCCACCAGCATTTATTCCCAGTGTAGAGTCTATATATATATATATTTTATTATATATATATATATATATATATATATATATATATATATATATATATATATATATATATGACTATATAATAATATTTAATTGACAAAAATAATATAACCAATAACAACAAAATAATATTACATAATAATAACTTCAATAATATTGATAGTAAAAATGATAATAATAATAATAATAATAACGGAATTCAATAACCCCATAATGATGTACACCTCATTATACACAGTCTAAAAATCCCAAAATTGTACAAGAACCTATTTATCCAATGCCATTGAATATCAACTAATAATGATATTCAATTAATGAATACTTAGGAATATTCATTAGATCATTTATAATAGGATGCGAAATACACAGTCAAATATATATATCGACACGGATGTCTATGGACGCACTACCCGACTACATGGGCTTGGGCTGGATCCTATCTTGACTAGTCCGGTACAACCGGGTTCCCTAAAACTTAATAATATAAATAATAAATAATTCTTCGGTAAGGGTTAAGTCGTAACTTGGCCTGGTTTTCCTAGTTAGGACACACTCATTGCTGGGCCTTCCCTACCAGGGCTAATACACTAGTCGAAGCATGCCATTGCACTATCTATGCCACTATTCCTAGATGTTTGGTACTTCAAAACTCCACCATGGTTAAAGTCATCTACCGTAATAAGTAACTAAATAATTATTTATAAAAATTCTAAAAATCATATTTAAATCAAATAAATAGAATAAAAATATTTCAAAAATTTTCCGGGAAGGGAGGCTACAAATCTACCCACCTTAAAAATAATTTCGTCCTCGAAATTCAAATTCATAGCTATTCCTTAAAGTTCAAAGTCTACTATTACCTTAATCTCCTCATATTTAATTTCTCAAAATATTCTATAACCTTCTCTCGCCATTTGTAATTATGAAACCTCGAGGACTTCTACCCAGCTTTGGTCACACTACTCCTCAAAACACGGTCACTAAAATCTTATAGTCTTCTAACTAGTTGCTAACAATTCTACCAACAGATATCTAGGGCATATGGCATCTATAATCCCTCATATCTATAAACAACCAAGTATTTAATAGTCGATCAATATTATACTATGAATTAAGAATTTCTGATATATCCTAGATAGTACGATCGTTCGTCACCTTGAAATAAAAAAGGACGAAAATCAATGGTACGAAAAGCAAGGAAGTATAATTGAGAACGAATACGAAGTTTCAAAGACGGTAGAGAAATTTCTACGAGAATTTTCAAGACAGAGTGGATTGATATTCCTAAGGTTTAGTCATTGTCGCAAGCTCGTACCAGTATAGTTACGTAACCGGTACGATATGCTCTGACCTGCATGGGCCACCAAAAAAACTTGTCACGACCTGCTAACGCTTTTCGGACGCGAGCACGTAAGCAAGCCAGCTACGCATCAAGCGGACTCCAGCCCGACTCGAATACGTAAACGCTGTCACGGCTATGGTAAACTACTAAATTATGGCAAATAAATCTATATCTCAAATCTACAATAAGTGTACGAATCATGAATGAACACTATAGGTCGTGGTCTGCAACCCACTAGCATATATGTCCGATTAGACTCCAAGAAAATAAAATGAGTCTATAAACTGAATCAAATAATAGGATATATCATGATAATGAAGGGAAAGCATGAGCTGGATGAACTGGATAATAAACATGGTATCAATACCTGAATCTCGCAAGCAGTAGCGTAAATATCTGGACCCCACAAGTGTCATAATCATCCGCTATCCAAAGCTGCTAACTAACTCCACACAATAACTAACTTGAAGAGATCATTAGGTCCTCATGGGATATAGCAAGATACATAAAAATATGCATATCTAACAGTTTATCATGCAATAAAGAAAATACAGGAAAATAAACGGAAAAAGACCCATCAACACGAAAATACGACTATACACGACTGGAAGAACCACTACGCCTAACCGAACTGCTGGAGGAGAACAAGAGAACACGATGTCACGATGTCAACGGATAACAAAATCGAATACTCAAACCCTCGCCCCTAGTGTGGACTCGCAGGTTTGATCAACTACTAACCCTCGCCCCTAGTATGGACTTGCAGGTTAGCATCACCCTCGCCCCTAGTATGGACTCACAGGTGTGAACCATATACTACTAACCCTCGTCCCTAGTGTGGACTCGCAGGCTAGTATCACCCTCGCCCCTTGTGTGGACTCGCAGGTGTGAACCATATACTACTAACCTTCGTCCCTAGTGTGGACTCGCAGGCTAGCATCACCCACGCCCCTAGTATGGACTCGCAGGTGTGAACCATATACTACTAACCCTCGTTCCTAGTGTGGACTCGCAGGTTAGCTTAAGACACAGATAACTACTAATGCTCGCCCCTAATGTGGACTCGCAGGTTAGCTTCAAGATTTCAAGACAAGGAGCTATAGCAGCTCAGTTTATGACTTAGTCATCCTATGACACGATACGACTCACGACACGGTACGAGAGGAAACCAATCCAGTAGAACCATGACATCCAGTCAAGCATGTTAACGATAAAGAACACGACTAATAAACCAGTAAACACTGTCTAAAGTAAAGCATGCAAATCAAGAGAACTGAAATAACTAACTAATAACATATAAAGATATATGGACTAAATAAGCATGTAAACCATGAATAACTAGAGAACTAACTGATAACATATATAAAGTAAAGGAACTGTAAGCATGAGTAATGAACTGTAGAGGGAGGCAAGGTATCTTGCCTGGAGGTTGCACGCAGATCCAACAAAAATACAGTCAACTGCCAAGCCATGGAGTCCAAGTCATCACAACTCACTTTGAAAGTTGAAACAGATATTGCCAACATTCTCAGAATAGTCAAATTAGCTTGGATTGTTTGTCCTTAAGTCCAATTTTGGACACAGGGGCAAAACGATAATTTCGGGCCAAAATGGTGTCCGTCGTTGGACCCGCTTTGCACCGAAAAATGTGTCAGAGTCAATGGTCTCTAAAGTCGTCAAACTACATGTCTACAAATTCGTTTTGATGATACGAACCCAATGGTATGTCCAATTTTGGATTCTGGTGGGCCGTGCACAAAATTGCCCGTTGAATCGGATCGTGGGACCCCCGAAACGGCGATCCGATCAACTATCTCAGAATCGGACCAAACTTGGTATACAAGACCAAAAAAATGATACGGTCCTATTGGCGCAAGTTTCGTCTCGATCTGACGGACGTGCACAAAGTAATTAGAAAATTTGCACATAGGCCGATACGGTAAATTTTGACGGATACGCATCAAATTCGTCGTGCACACGCGACCAATTTGAATTCCGTCAAAGCCACACATCCACGAAGCCGTTACGCACCTTTCAATGCTTTCGGTTCGTGACCACGTCGCCCGGATTGGCGGGACACACGTCGTATCGAAGGGTTTTATTGAATTTCCAAAAACAGATTTTTAGTTTTTCTCTGATTTTCAAACTGATTTCATTTGTTGTACAAAACACTAAAAATATTTCTAACATTGAGGTTTCATTCTTGGTTATGATGTCCACAACTATGTTTAAATGGATTTTGTAAATTGTGGATGGTTTCGCGAGAAATCGTCTTCCCAAGTAGTTCTTGGGATCGAATTTCTGTTCGGTTCAGAACAGTTTTTCCGCCAAATTGGCGACGTTTTCCTGTGTAATCTAGCGTGTCAAATTTTAAAGCGATTTGAGGGATTTAGAGAGGGTAGGGTTGTGTTCGAACCTGTATAGGTGGATCGAAAACTCGTCCAATGACGAAGAAGAAACGTCATCGTGAAACTGGCCCGAAGCCCTGCTGTGCGGTGCTGCTACTGTTGCGTGTTCTGTTTCCACCAGCGCGCGCGCGGCTCTCCGACGCTGCTGCGGTGGCGCACGGTGGCTGGGGGTTGCGCCAGGAAGAGGTGGTGGTGGCGCTAGGGTTTCGACAGCTTCCATCTCTCGACAATACATACCTACGAATATATATACCTGTGCTGAAAACAGAACATGGGTCGGGTGTGTGGGGCTTCCTGTGCTCGGTTGGGGGATTAGGAAGGCTAGGCTGGGTTGTGTTCTTGGCTGTGGGCCGTTGGCTCGGGCCTGGCCTCATAGGCCGTGGGCCTAGGCTGGGGGGTTTTGGTTTTAATTATTTTCTATATATAAACCATACATATATATATATATATATATATATATATATATATATATATATATATATATATATATATATTATATATATATATATATATATTTTATCATATATATATATATTTATATATTTATCCACATATAGATTCTCTATTATAAATTTATCTCTATATATACATATGTACATCTATATATAATAATATATATATATATAATAATATATATATATATATATATTATATATATATATATATATATATATATATATATATATATATATATATTTTATCATATATATATATATATATATATATTTATATATTTATCCACATATAGATTCTCTATTATAAATTTATCTCTATATATATACATATGTACATCTATATATAATAATATATTCATATACTATAAATCTAAATATAAGCAATACAATATTCTAGGTATAATCAATAATGGCAATATTTAATTCTTAATTTATATACTAAAATAAAATTATATTATTACGTATATATAAAAGCAAATTTCCTATACCATTAATATACCACCATAAAACTCAAATAAATACCACCAGCATCTATTCCCAGTGTATATATATATATGACTATATAATAATATTTAATTGACAAAAATAATATAACCAATAACAACAAAATAATATTACATAATAATAACTTCAATAATATTGATGGTAAATATAATAATAATAATTATAATAACGGAATTCAATAACCCCATAATGATGTACACCTCATTATGCACAGTCTAAAAATCCCAAAATTGTACAAGAACCTATTTATAGCAATGCCATTGAATATCAACTAATAATGATATTCAATTAATAAATACTTAGGAATATTCATTAGATCATTTATAATAGGATGCGAAATACACAGTCAAATATTTATATCGACACGGATGTCTATGGACGCACTACCCGACTACATGGGCTTGGGTTGGATCCTATCTGGACTAGTCCGGTACAACCGGGTTCCCTAAAACTTAATAATATAAATAATAAATAATTCATCGGTAAGGTTTAAGTCGCAACTTAGCCTGGTTTTCCTAGTTAGGACACACTCATGGCTGGGCCTTTCCTACCAGGGCTAATACACTAGTCGAAGCATGCCATTGCACTATCCGTGCCACTATTCCTAGCTGTCTGGTACTTCAAAACTCCACCATGGTTAAAGTCATCTACCGTAATAATTAACTAAATAATTATTTATAAAAATTCTAAAAACCATATTTAAATCAAATAAATAGAATAAAAATATTTCAAAAAAATTTCGGGAAGGGAGGCTACACAGCAGCATTGAACATAAGGGACATTATCAATTTATTTTCAGACATCAAGTCATATTAGCAATTCAAGTGTTATTCATTCCAACGATTCTCAACACAAGCATCTCTATTATTTAGCAACTAAACATGGAACATTTAGGGACATAATCTAGCAACACAGTACTCTATTTTATTAATCATGAATGAGTAAAGGAGAAGGGACAGTTCCACTCACTTGCATAAAGGGTCTTCTTCGGCCGATTGCAAACGTTTCCACTAGACATATCCCCACCAGTGAGCCACGTTCCAACACTTATTCCATTCGGCTAGCTAAGAGAGACTACATCAGTCTGAATTCTCTTGATTTTTAACCCAAGTTACGGTCCAACTTTCTGATCGCATCCAACAAGCCAACCAAATGCCTCGTGCAGAGCGGAGCATTACATAATATACCACTCAAAAAAGTTTCATCTTCGAAACTTAAAGGAACAATTCATTCTACTAAATTCACTTAGTCACAACAAGTTCTTCATTCAGCTACAATTCAAAATCAGTTATGGACATTCGGTCATCTCGAAATTGTTATCCAATTATACTGTCACGACCCACACCCGGTTTAGGGGCACAAGTGCATGACAGCGCCCAGCCTACGTCACGGCATCGACGGTAGAACATTGTCTAGGTCTACCAAGCCAACCAACAATATAAATATCATAACCTGTCAAGATAGTCAACTCTTAATGGAAGACAAGTAACAACAATATATCCATACTCAATCACAAAACTATAAGGAATATAAATGGCACAAAAAGATAAATACAATAAGATAAGAAATAACCCTAAAAGTCTAACGTAACATAATACAAGTCCTGATAGTTTAGGAGTCAATTCTCAAATACAAGTCTAATAATAATAAACATGCCAAGAGCCATAAACTGGAGACAAGGTCCAGTTCAAATCTAGCCTAATGAGTCGCTAAATAGGGCTCCTCTTCTGGAACTTGACCCTCCTGAATCAGAGTCACCCGATCTATACCTACTACATCCGAAGGGCCGTAATAAGTATGGCACTCGTCATCTGCATCATCTAAAAAATATATTCAGTCGGGATTGGAGCGACGTACATTTCTAATAACAGTTCCAATAAAATGATAAAGACTATATAGCAGTAAATAGAGAGAATATACAAGGTAAAGTGACATGTACTTGAGCATAGTAAGACAAGTGTAAGACTGTAAATGATTGTAAGAGCAAGAGAATAATGTATATCATGTACAAGAATCAAGAACAATACTATTTATGTGAGTGAGCACTAGTTTCAACATGTGATCAGCTTAGGAACTTGATACAAGAGTTTATGATCTGGTTAATCATACATGCGGTATATGATTAATACTATTCAAGATTCAAGACTTGATGCAAGGAGGGTATTGATCACATATCTACGCTAATACTCCCCTCCCCCGACTAGTATAGTGGATCCAACCATGGCACGTTACGACACAGGATTCTCTGAGAAGGTCGTGAGCCTTCGCAGAAATCGATGTCCGTACAATACACAAGAACAACAACAAGGCTTGCACAATATACACCAAGATATACAAGGAATAACATCTCATGATGGGATTCCAGACACTACCAATCCGTGTAATTAATGTCTCAAAAAATCAATGTTATCTACACTAAATACAAGAAACATAGAAGATATCATAAAACAGAAAATTATCATAGAATGTACTCGCCTGAGATCCAATGTGGAATACCAACAGTGTCTGATACAGTGCCTCGAAGACCTATATATGGAATATCAAAATGTGTTTAGAAATCATAAACATGCTATTCTAGGTCTCCAAGTCATTTCTAGGTCAAACTAGGTCAATTTTGTAATTACCTTGCTAAACTAGGTCATACCTAGGTTTTCTGCTCTATGCCAGGCCATACCAAGTCATATCCTTTTGTATTTATCTATATTTTATATGTATAGGCTCTACGATACAATACCTTAGCCAAGTTACCCAAGTATCTATGTATCTTACCTATACCAATGCCTATACTTAGGTATCCCATATAACCTTTACCCATATGCCTATACATTAGGCATTTACCTACATTCACATATGTAAACCCCATTACCTAAACTTTTAATTCTCACTACACATTTACCTAACATATACATTTGTATATCCATTACCTACACGTTGCACCTAGGTAATGCCATCATCTATGCCCACATGTTATCTAAATATTACTTACATCCTAGACACTATGTCACTCCCCCTTGCTATTGTTCAAAACAAGCCCCAAAACCCTTAATTTACCTATTACCTAACCCTATCTATTACCAATGTATCAATCTTTACCTTAACACAAGGAAAACCAACACTCAATACCCTATTTCATATCACATAGGTATATACATTCAAACATGAATGTATACTACACATACTAGCCTACTACCCACAGATACCTACACATGCATCCTAAATCAGGTTACACAGGTTTTTTCCTTCTCTTCCTGCAGTTTACCTAACCAGCAGATACCAATTGTTGTTGTATCCAAGACTGTTCTGCCCAGATAGGAAACCTCCCCCATACTTCAACCTACTGCTATGCCCCAAATCTCATATCGTATCCTCTGTACTGGCAGTAACCAAGGACACTGTTGCTGCTTGCTGTAGGCAAGCAGCTGCTGCCCCAGGTCAGTCCCTAAGCTACTGGCCTCCTCTAACCTGTATAGACTATTCCTGTCGCACAAGATAGGAATTTACCTGAGGTAATTTCCTTCTCCCATTTGCCTACTGCCTAAAGGCCTATACAGATCGACACCTAGTTCTGTTGCTTCCTGCACATACTCCCCCACCTGTCATACTTCATGTACCAAGCAGCATTGTTGCTTCTACTTTTTAACCTATGCACACATGTGCACATGTGTCTAACACCTACTATTACAAATTCTCTCCTTAACATCTGTACATACACAATACTTCAACGCCCCTAATCTTTCTGTGTGCAGTAGGGTGCACTACTACCCTCACATAGAGCACGAACTTGACCCCCACTGCTTCTAGTGGCTTCCTTCTCTCTCTCTCTCTCAACTCTGAGCAGACCCCTGAAACTCGATTGATACCTTCAAACAATCACCCACTCTCACCTATACATACCCACTCTAGTGTGCTGCTCAAGCCCTCACTCATCTAAACACTGATACACTAATATACTTACACTTGATACCTCTACAATTCTGACACTCACCCTTGATTCCTATACACACACTTAAATATATGATACACACCTGCGAAATTGACACACCCACAAGAACTGAAGTTCTCATTCCTAGAGGGATAACTGAATAAAGGAAAAGGAAAGAAGAGGTTTCTTGTGGCCATCAAGCCCCTACTCCCATCACTACTGCTATAGGGAGTAAACTCCCTTGCCTATCCAAACTGGTAGCAGGCCAACCAAGGCCAAGCCTGGCCTACAGTCTAGTGTGCAGGGCATACTTGACCTGCCTACTCCTGTGCCAAGCACTGATTGCACAGGGGCCAGCCCTGCTTGCTTGTACACATACTGCACACTCCCCTATCACTCCTCACCAATTTGACATGCAAAAATATAGGAAACATTAACTCACTTGTTCAGTCATGAGGTGCTAGTCACCCCCTCTCACTTATCTCTATTCCTGCTAACCTAAATTATCTAACTATCTACCTATATAACTATCTCTAATATCATTCATTCTACCTGCATATCCATATATACTCAAGATACAAGTGTATCTAATAACACATTTCCCCTACTCAATCCAAGCACTTATCTAGCAATCTATCTACTGCCATTTCCCAAAGTCCACATATTTAAATAACTAGTTACTTACATATCTCTATATGAATATTTACCCACCCATGCTCATAATATATATACACATATATACATATATACATAGACACCCATATAGGCCACAGACACATATATTCAAATCTAACCGTACGTTTTATGAGATATCATGACACCACAACACGTATCCTATTTGGAACACGTACCCAAAATATCAACTCAAAAAGGACACGAAAATCCTTTTGGGGATACGTATCGAATACTTGGAGCTCAAACTTGCGATACGCCTAAGATACTATATAAAACCTTATCCGAATCCTACCAAATTTTATAGGCAAGCCTAAAATAGGTAGACACACCTAATTAGTGAGCCACTAGGCTAGTGTCAAGTGCCATGTGAAATAGAACTTGGGCACAACATGTGTATGAGGCCCCAAAAACCCCAAATTGATCCTTTGTCCTACCATATCCAATTGTGGACACGTAGCTAGCCTCACAACACTCTAACAAACATAATTAGGTCACCTAATGATAAATGATTGGTGTACAATTCTCGAATTTTCCAAAAATGGTACAAAAGATCATTGTAAAAGTCTCTAAACGGGTCAAATGAAGCTCAAGCTTCTCCCCATGGGTAGCCCTAATGCATGGGTGATTCCTAAATGACAAATGATACTAATTAGAATCAAATACAAGGTTTAAATTTAGATTTTACCTATTGGGAGATGGATTTCCAATGCAATGACACTAGTGGACACAACCTTCAAGAGTGGACACCTCCTTCAAGCTCCACTCCTTCAAATGCTTCCACTTTGGTAGTCCAAGCTCTAGCCTACTTGAAATGACACTAGGAATTGGTTGGAAATAAATTTGGGAGTGGTAGAATTTGGTTCTTCTTCTCAAATGGAGAGAAAAATGAAGAGGAGGCAATTTAGTTGTGGAGGCTATTAAATGAACTCAAAGATGAGTTTTATAGGGCCTATGACCAGCCATATGGAGCCCTAAAACACCTATGTGAAATGTCCACAATGCCCCTCTTTAGTTGTCATGAAGGCTTGATTAACCTATGGGAGCTTCTAGCCTACGATGGTAGTTAGTTCTAATCCTTATTCATGACTCAAAATAACTTAAATGAGTCTCATTGTGACTAACCTAAAATATGGGTTCAAGTGTCATGGCAAGTCTAGTTGGGTCTATTTAGGCTCACTAATAGCTAATCTAACTATTGGCGAACAACTAGCAACTAATTATGACTTATAATTAATTATATGACACAATATCTATCATAATAAAAAATAGATACCATTATTGCAATTAATATAATATAAATTTTAAATTGGTGCAAGATTTGGAAAAGACAATAATAGCCTATTCTGGAAATGTGGTAGTTACATGTACCACTTAATCCATTAATGATTCAATCCGTCTTTCTCTTTTCCAAAATAATAGTTACATGTACCAATTCATTTGGATTCATACACATATATTAGGCATCCCCAAAATATATGCATTTCAGCCAAAGTCCGTGCTAGTGCGATTCAATAAGTTCCCTCTACAGTGTTGTCTCTGTCGTAGTTATCACTTCGATTGGATCCATACACATATTTTAGGCGTCCCAAAATATATGTATTTTAGCCAAATTTCGTGTTAGTGCAATTTGATATGCTCCAGGCGCAACTCTCTTCCCCAAATCCGACTTAGCATTCTTTCAATTGACTTACTAGTTCGTTCGCTTCGCCAAGTCGCTATCCTTCAAGCCACAAACACTTAACATCAGGGAATACTCGGATAAGTTCCTTATCCAAGCACAATATTTCAAATATTCGAGCCAAGGGTCTAACTAGAAACCAACCATACAAGAGTTCACAATAATTAATATACCCTTCTATTTCTTCGCGAATCTAATAAATTTTCTCACCGAGGCAATTCACCATTTCTAAAGGTACAAATTCGAAGGTCATACTGTGTAGTTCTATCCCACATAATATCCAGTCTACAATATCTCATTTCAACTTTTCTTGCCGACTATGAAATCAACATTCAAACTTCTGAGCAACAGTCTATCTTTTTATTCGATACGCAGCATTTGAGTTTACTCTAGCTAACCTACTTTAGGTATTGGTTTGTCATTTCCGGCATGAGCAGTTAATTCTATATCAGGGAACAATTCACTGCTCGATTTGCACAACTCAATCTCATCCCACTATTGCAGTTCCCATTATAGGCCGACACATTACTTCCCAAGGTTCAAACATCTCTAAGGCTCACGTTGTCGCATATATTTGCAGCATATACTTCCTTAGGTCATACTCATCTCCATCTCTCATTCAATACCAAAAGGTCATCCTATGGGTTGCCAACGGTCACCATATTATTTGGTCAAGTCTCTAAGGCTAGCTATACCGACAGCTAAACCTAATCATTCAGGTGACTTTTCTAGAGTGGATAGCTACTAGGGACCACAAAAATTTTTTATTCTTAGGCCGACAAGCAACCGACAGTTCCAAGCAAATCTACCCAAATCTATGGGTATTAACTTAGTCTGAACAACTAATCGCCATTGCCGGCTATGTCGATAATTTGTTATGTAGCCCACGGTATCTAGGGTTAAGTCTATATAGGGTCATCCTCAAGGAACTAATTCCCACAGAGGCTCATTCTAGACTTACCCAACGATCGACTAAGATCAATCTAGCAGCATTACGGTCTAAATTCCCAATCCGACATACAATTCCCAACAATCAAATTGTAATTCCAATTCCTTTGTACCCACACTGATCTATATACCGAGGCTAATTATTCAAGGGTCATCGATTTTCAACAGTCTCAACAGAACTATAGAATCATACTATTCGGTCTGTATGGTATAGTCATACCACTAAGTCATAAGCCATGATCAATCTATATTCCAACCGACAGTCGTCTATCCTGTCATACCATCCATCGACACTATCCAACATATTTTGTGGTTCTAAATTGCAATCGTTTCCCAGCCATCAAAATCTCATACGAATATTCATACGATCTAATACCGTAAGGGCCGAGTAATTCATTCCATTATAATCCGACCATTCATGTATCAATTAACCATTCTCTATACAACACAAGCATTTCGAGTCATTACTTGTTAATTTTATGATACACTTCAATCCCCCAGCATACATGCACATATGCAACGACTATTCATCTCGGCAAGCACGAACATACCTTTCTGAATCAATCACTCGATGGTCAAGATGGGTTAACATCTATCACACCTTAGGGTCATGCACAAGTTTTTACATTCATTCGAGTCACCGACAATGTTTTTAAACTTTCATACTAGCAAGCAAACTATAATAGCCACACATGATTCCCATCCAACTAATCACAACTATCGTTCAATGTTCTAAGCCACAACATTCTCTTACCAATTCGATTACCTACAGTGTAAAAATCATCCGACTAGTGTGAATCATCACTAGACTAAGCAATTTCCCACTAAGGCAGCAGTTACAATTTCTAACAATTCGTGTTGCCAAGCATAATATTACCGTCAAGGGACACTCGAGTCACCTAGCAACATAGCATAACTCCAAGCTAAGTCTCAGCACACTACCCAATACTCACAGATAGACTCATTGCTATCCTATGGAAAGGGTCAAACACATCTCACTCTCAAGTGATGGAAGCAATATACCACTCAGAAATGAAGCCATTCCTTAAATAATACCAATTCAAGTCTATTTCGAACGATCGTGATCTACATTAATCACAACACAAAGCCAACATTTTTAGGATCTCAAAATCTCAAGCCAACATTCTTAGGGTCTCAACATCACTATTCCACCACACATGAGTCAACTCATCAATTCTGTTGAACTCAACATCAATTGTTCCATTCACAATTCTTTTCTAACGTAACATGCATTTCTTAAACATGTTACAGCACACATGACAACTTTTCTCTATTCCCATATTCCAAACATTATTCACATTATAGCATACAATGACATCGAGTCATTGTTGGGTCATTAGTGTCCAAATCAACAACAAGCAAACATTCGGGGGCATTATAATATATTTAGACTTATTGTATAGAACATCCAGTGAGCAGCCAAGAGGGTCAACGAAAACTTTCAAACATGAAACAACTTAGAATGGTTACAGAAACAAGAACGAAATAATCGTGGAAGCAATCCATGATTTATTCGCGAAAGCAATGTTGAGTAATCGCGAAAGCAACTTTGGTTAATCGTGGATGCAACTTTGATTTGAAACGAATCAAATAAGAGTCCAAGGAAGTAAAGTCGTGCTCTGATACCAATTTATCACGTTCCGATTCCACAGAGTCATTTGTCCTCATATTTATCTTTGGAAACTAATCGTCCTCGCTTGGGCGTGATGACGTATAAGTCTGATATTGCACTTATACAAGGCAAAAACGGTACATAATTAATAATCTTCAAATAGGAACACATCGCAGCGGCACAAGCAGACAAATTAAAGATAATAAGGACATATCTTTCTTATTGAATATGAACACATTACTTATTCATTGCAACGTAAATAAGCAGATAACTTGAAGTTATAGAGAGATATAAGAATTTAACTTTCTTAATTGATAATTGAAGTAGAGTACAAGACATGTAATGGAATATAAAGCTTACAACACATCTCACTTTACATTTGATAGCCAACCGAAACTCATGCCATAAGGCCTACATTGATACTTGATACATTGAATTACAACTTGATATGCTGACTTGGCTTACAATTCACTAGTATAACTGATTACAATATTCTATACATTATACCCCTTATAATTAGAAGATATCATCTTGTACAAGGAGAGCTTCTGTATGTCCAACAAATCTTCGATGTCACGGGACTGATCAAATCGATCTCCGTGTACTGAACTTTCCAAGAACGAGCACCTAAAAAGAGTGCCCACAATGTGGGTCAGTACATCATCTATGTACTGGCGAGCAGAACCAGTCCACTCGCCTAAACCAACACTAAGTAGTCATCTAAGAAAATATTTATTAGAGTGATCTTTTTATTTGGGGCCTAGCATCAGTTTACAGTTCATGGGCAATATCATGTTGAAGTATGTAAACATGTAGTAGCTTTATTTCAAGTTAAGGCAACAACAATTCATGGCATCAAGTATTCTCATATTTTATTTCTCTAGAAACAGTTTAGCAAGTATGTCCTGATTAAGCAGTTTCATAGAAAGACAACATTATAGCATACTTGAGTTATCATTTTAAGCATCAATGAGGCAACATTAGCATTAACATCTTAAACATGTTATGGCAATTCATATGAAAAGGCGATATTTTAACATCATTCGATTAGCATGTTAAGCAAGCATGTAGAACTAACAAGTATGATGATTATATCACATTAAGTGATTTCTTATCGATAGCCGACTCCCTCGTACCTGCATCAAATACAGGTTATGTGCTACACTTACTCTGCATGCACAAAACATTTATTAGTGTACATCTTGACTACATGACTACTGGTGTTAGTGTACCATTTAGGATATTGCTATATAGGACTTCGAATGGTATGCGTTACGCCATTCATCCGGGTTACGATCCTGAAATGAATGTCCCAATACCTCGTGCTACCAAAGCACAATAATATTTCCTCCTAGGACGAATCGGCCCCCTTAACGTCCCGAGGTACCTTTCGAGGAATCAATACCTTGTATACAAGTTTCCCATGACCATGCGAATGCGTGTCCGACTCGATCGTATACATAAACGCATGGTAAGAATATTAGAAGTGAGTAAGGCATCAACGCATCATTACATGTTTACTATCCTTTCCAATTGGTGATCTTGGCGATCCCAAGCCTCATTATTTTTTATTATATTAATTCATTGCAACAATTCTCACATCATCCCTTTCCCGAGGAACAATTAGCATTTTATTCATTTCACAGAGACAATTAGCATTTATTTCATTTTCTATAAGAAAATAGGCAGCATCTCATATCTACGCAACAGTTACACAGAGTGGACATGATTCAAGTGTTGCATTCATATCTTGGTGACAATAACATAGCCAGTTTATTTATCAGGTATCATTCACAAAGTATCTCATTATTCAAGTGTTTCATTTTTTAGCAGTATTGAACATAAAGGACATTATCAATTCATTCTCAGACATCAAGTCACATTAGCAGTTCAAGTGTTATTCATTCCAACGATTCACAGCACAAGAATTTCTATTATTAGCAACTATTTAGGGACATAATTTAGCAACACAGTACTCCAATTTTTAAATATGAAGGAGTAGAGGTGAAGGGACAGTTTTACTCACTTGTATAAAGGGTCTTCTTAGGCCGATCGTACACATTTCCACTAGACATAGCCCCATCAGCGAGCCACGTTCCAATACTTATTCCATCCGGTCAGCTAAGAGAGACTGTATTAGTCTCAATTCTCTTGATTTCTAACCCAAGTCACGGTCTAACTTTTTGATCGCATCCAACTAGCTAACCAAATGTCTCGTACGGAGCGAGGTGTTCACCATCAAAAAGGGGGAACACAAAAGGTTTTTTATTGCAACTTTTGTATTTTGATTACAAACATAACAGTATATAAGTTAGGACTTAGATGTAGTCCTTTGAGTACACTTTTGTTTTTATCTGGGAACTATGTTGATGGAGCGAGTGGTAATGCGTTGACTCCGTTGACGATCTGACGACGATCTTGAATTCTCTGAAGGTCTGGGTTGCTCTAGATGCCGTAGCATTTTGAGGGAAAGAAGACGCGAAGTGTCTCTCCTGCTCTCTAGATATGATCTGTGGATATTGTAGGAACGATATAGTAAAGCGTAATACTCTAGAGGGGGGGTGAATAGAGTTGGCAGCGGAATAATGCTAATTAAAAAATTGTTAGCAACACAATCACAGTATATAATCATAATTGAAATAATGTAAAGGCAGAGTTCAGAAAGCAAACGCAAAGACAGCGATGTATACTGGTATCCCTCTGTTGAGGACTAATCCAGTCGGTAGAACTCTTGCTACCAGTTGAATCCACTATAGGAAAAACCGCAAGTTTTCTTACGAAGTCCTTGCAACTTCTACAAAGCGAGCTTTGATACGAAGAACTCGTCCAACTTCAAAATATGAAGAGGTATTCTTCAATCAAGCCTTCTGATTACAATCTCTCAGAAACTTCTAGACCGTACCGCACTGGCAAATCGACTAGAGGATTGTAACTGGCTTGGGATTTGAAATTGAAAGCTCTAGAAAACGCTTTGGAAGACAGAAAGCTTTAGATAGAGAGAAGATTGAAAGTGAATTGGTGTATTGAAATGATCGAAATCCTTCTCTATTTATAGGAATTCCAAAAGGAGAACTCTGTCAGAATTCGGGCAGAATTCGGGCAGAACTCGATAAGCAAATCTCGGTCAAATCCGCAACTGCAGGAGGACCAAGTTCCAGAGAATTCAAAAATTAAACGGCCACCAACCGAACTCTGGCCGAACTCTGGCCGAGTTCTGTCAGGGTTAGGTTAGGGTTTTAAAAATAAGTTTTGGTGATTTTTGAAAACCTTTTTGAAAACCTTTTTGTAAACATTTTTGATAGGTCATTTTAAAATATTTTGAACTATTTTGGGGATAGCCTATTTGCCAGTACGACTCGGTGTACAACGTATTCCTAGACTCAAATAAAATGAAAATTACATTGCATAGGAAATACAGACTCAAATAGGCAAACAGATCTTCAGTCTTGAACGGAGTGGATAGCCAATCTTGCTTATGTCCAAGAAACCGAGATGTCCTAACTAGCTTTGTATATCCAGACAGAGTTTGATCAATTATTAAAATCAGGTTGACCATATGACCAATGGGCCAACAATCTCCCCCATTTTGATAATTGACAAACTATGAATGATATAACATAAAGCTTGTTCAAAAATATCAAAAAGTAGAAATTGTTCATAACCTGTATTTAACTCAAAAAAAATGTTAGATCCTTTTAATTTTCTTCCCCTTTGTCACTTAGCAAAATAATTGTACAAGAGAAGGCTCCCCCGCATTTAACGCAGAAGACTCCCCCGCAATCAATGCATAAGTAACAAATAGCGAGAAAACATATAAAAGAAATAAAGCATAAAAATTAGAGAGATAGCATCACAGGCATGTAAAGATTCTATAGATTATTATCACAGGCATGTATTGTTTCAAAAAAAAAAAACTCATGCATAATATTTCACAGGCAGTTTGTAATGAAGAAGCAGTAAAGAGATAGTGCTTAAAAAAAACAAAGTGCTGAAATAAACTGAGATGTCATAAATGAAACATCATAATCATGTCCATGAAGATAAAAAGTACGTACTGAAAGCATACTACAAAGTACTGATAAAAACTAAAAAAGTAATGATAAAAACTTGGAATGTCGGAGCATTTCCAAGTATACAATAGAATATCACTAATAATCAAATCACATCTCCTCATCACTATCTTCGTCATCATCATCATCAGCAGCTCGGCCAGCATGACCGGAAGGACCAGCACCAGAGGTACCAGCGCCAAAAGGATGAGTAGGGGCACCAGCATAGAACTTACCGACGTAATCTCGAGGAGCACGATACCAATCATAGGCGTTACCTGGCTGGAAGTAGGCATGGACAGCCTCATCCTTACAGCGATAACCCAAAAAAGCTGGATCACGAGGGATGGAACCGGCTGAATAACCAGTCTGAGCGAAACGAAGATCAGCCAAGGAGTTTGCCATCGCCTGATAACGGATGATATCGCGAAACTCACGCTCGCAAGCCATGTCCGTCATCGAGACGTGCAAAGCTGATAAGTGCTGATGTATGCCCTCAAAAGTCATGGCATACGGCTGATGTGGTGGAGGAGGTGCAGTAGGAGGAGCAGGAGGTGGTGCTGAACCAGTCCGGCTGCGACGAGATAGCTGGAGAAACTTGGGCTCAGAGTCCTGAGTACAAGTCGATAGATCGATCTCGAATCGCTGAAAGATACGAGGGAGAATCATCGCGTAAGAGAGATTTTGATCTCTAGCACGACAACGTCCCATCATCTGAATGATAGTCTTAGGGGCGGAAAAAGGAATCCCCTTAATAAGATGGTTCATGGCGGACAGCTCAAGCGAAGTCACATCATCCTTGGAAGTGGATTTGGGAAGTAGAGTAGAGTAGATGATGCAATACAATTAGTAGTTAAACAAGTTCAGGTTGTTAGCCTTGAACTTTCCAGAACGTACTTTGTCAGGTGCACAGAGTTCCGCTTTGAAACTAGTGAGTGTTGTGCCTTCGGGGAAATCGAATTCCGTGATGTCAACTAGCGGTTCACCTTCATTGGGAATATCAAGAATCTCCGCTAGGAGGGCATCATCGAACTCGATGTCTATGCCTCCGACACGTGTGCTCACATTAAAAGTGTTTACTCCGAGATTGTAATAGAACAATCTAATGGCATTAGTAGCTATTGGGAAGCACAGTTTAACAAATAAGTGTAACCCTAATGCCTCAAACAAGTGACGATGATCAGGAAATATCGTCCATTTTACCGGAGCGCCGCCGCATATGGATCGGGTGGAAAAGTCACCGTACCATAATAAGGCTTGATCGAGGGTTTGAAAGAAGAACCCATCGAAAGCACCGTCGCTCGTTTGGATCGGCGAAAACAGTGAATCCGTGTGAGGATTCGAAGACGACCCTTCCTCACTAGGAGTGGTCTTCTTCCTCTTAGATGGATTAAATCTTGGTGCCATTGGAATAAAAAGCACTAATTGAAAGGTGGAGAAAGAGGGAGTTATACCTCACGAAATCAAGATATGTTGTAGAGAATGTCGATCTCCGCACGATTCCAAATTTTGGAGAGATTTCACCAAGTAGATTGGAAGCAATAGATTGGTGAAGAACTAGGGTTTGGAGGTTCGGGTCGGCTGCTGCTGCTGTTGTAATTAGTTTGGAAGCAATGAAAGAGAAGAAGCTCTCGGGTTCTGGATATATACACAGATACCTACAACCGAACTCGGGCCGAATTCGGTCAGAGCTCTGGCTGAATTCGCCTAGAGTTCTTCCAGGTTAATTTTTGCCACTTCTTTTTCATTGACTCGTTTCAAATATTTAATTCAAAGATTAGTTATTTTAGTCTTCAAATAACATAATTAATAATATTTTATGAATTAAATGTCGTTTACACAGTGACTGTCTCAGATTAGCTGTAGGAGTACTGTCCCAGCTGGCGGAGGTTCACCGGGGAACTCTTAAGTACCGCTTCGCTTCAACCGTAGTTGTGGTGACAGACAGACTCTTTATTAGCTTGTCTCTAACACAGTTTTGCATAATGATATATAATCATAAAATAAAATTAATTAATATTACTGACGTCCAAAATTCCTAATTCTCGACGTAAATAATTGAAGCGATCTTCCGCTAGAGGTTTAGTGAAGATGTCAGCTAATTGATTTTTAGTATCTATGTACACAAGGTTTATATCTCCATTTTGATGATGATCTCTAAGAAAATGATGCCGAATCTCGATATGTTTAGTACGAGAGTGACATACAAGATTCTTAGTCAAATTAATAGTGCTCGTGTTATCACAGAAAATGGGAATATGTGTGAAAAATAAATCAAAGTCTTCTAGGGTTTGTTTCATCCAGAAAATCTGAGCGCAACAACGTCCTGCGGCGATGTACTCAGCCTCTGTTGTTGATAAGGCTACAGAATTTTGCTTTTTACTAAACCAAGAGACTAGAGCCTTGCCTAAGAAATGACATGTGCCACTGGTACTTTTTCTATCAACCTTGCATCCAGCAAAATCTGCATCCGAATAACCAATAAGGTCAAAGGATTTAGTTTTGGAATACCACAAGCCAACAGAAGAAGTGCCCTTAAGGTATCGGAAGATACGCTTAACTGCGGACAGATGTGATTCCTTTGGGTTAGCTTGAAAACGTGCACATAGGCAAACACTAAACATTATATCTGGACGACTAGCAGTTAAGTAAAGTAAACTACCAATCATACCTCGATACTTACGTGTGTCAACTGGCTTGCCTTGTTCGTCAGAATCAAGCTTTGTTGAAGTTGCCATCGGAGTGCCAATAGGTTTGACATTGTCCAGATCGAACTTCTTTAGCAAATCTTTTGTGTACTTGGCTTGATTTATGAACGTCCCATTGTTGGTTTGTTTGATTTGCAATCCGAGAAAGAATTTCAGCTCTCCCATCATGCTCATCTCAAACTCATTCTGCATACACTTAGAAAATTCTTGACAAAGAGATTCATCAGTGGATCCAAATATGATATCATCAACATAGATTTGAATTAAAAGCAGCTTGCCATTAAAAGATTTAATAAATAGTGTAGTGTCAACCTTTCCTTTTAAAAATCTGTTGTCAAGTAGAAAAGAGCTTAGACGATCATACCAAGCACGAGGGGCTTGTTTCAAACCGTATAAGGCTTTCTTCAACTTGAAAACATGGTCAGAATTTTTAAAATCCGTGAAACCCGGAGGTTGTGCTACAAAAACTTCTTCTTTTATAAAGCCATTTAAAAAAGCACTTTTTACATCCATTTGAAAAAGTTTGAAATCATGAAAACATGCAAATGCACATAACATGCGAATGGATTCTAATCTCGCAACTGGGGCATAAGTCTCATCGTAGTCGATACCCTCTTCTTGATTGTATCCTTGAGCTACGATTCGAGCCTTGTTACGAGTTACTAAACCGTCCTCATTCAGTTTGTTTCGGAATACCCAACGGGTGCCAATGACCGGATGATCAATAGGCTTGGGAACAAGTTCCCAAACTTGATTTCGTTCGAATTGGTTCAATTCCTCTTGCATGGCATCTATCCAGAAACTATCACTACATGCTTCATCAATAGATTTGGGTTCTAGCTGTGAAATAAATGCAACACTAGAAACAATATCTTTACTGGATGATCGAGTACTTACTCCTTTGGTAATGTCACCAATTACCAAATCTTTTGGATGATCAGCTGTGAATTTTAACCTCTTCGGTAGACTCTGTAGGTAGCTGGTTCCTGGATCTCCTCTAGGAGGTTCAGCTAGTGCAGAGCTTGGTTCAGGTTCAGCTGATGTTGAGCTTGATGTAGGCAGATCTTCATTGTAGGTCCTAAAAAATCAAGTTGCATCAATCAACAAAGTCAAGAAATCAAGAAACCCATCATTTGGATGAATTGCGCAGACAACAGACTGCGCAGCAATCCGATTGTGCATACTGCTTTGCGCACACTTCCAACTGCGCAGACTAACGTGGCAGAAGTCATCATTACCAAATCAAATCAAATCTTTTCTGACAACTGACAGCACGAATAACAAGGAGTCTGTTCGTTTCCTGCGCCGCACAGTGCTCGAGGGCGAAGTACAGCTGGCAGCGCAATCCAATCCTGCGCAGTCTGAGTCTGCGCAGTTTGAGCTAGCGCAAACCAAGTCTGCGCAAATCAAGTTTGCGCACTCCATCAACATAACTGATAAAAGACACGTGGCATTCATGCCATCAATTGTTCATTACGTGGCAACTGTTTATGCACGATCATGCGTATTTTTATCAAATGATGCCATGTGTCCATGATAGTTGGCCCACGACCCAGCAACTGCCTGCGCAGTCCAATGCTGCGCAAAACAATTGCTGCGCAAATCACCCTGCGCAGTCCAAAATAACTAAAAGTTAGTTATTTTCAGAACTCTATAAATAGAGTTTTAAGTCTTCATTTAAGGGGATCAGATAGCAAATATCAGAGATCAGAGAGAGTCCAGGAGTTCTTGTCCAAGTGCTGCTGCATTCTTCCGAGGCTTTTGCCTTCAACTTTCGAGGCTTTCGCCTTCAATTTTCTGAGTTGTTTTCAACTTCAGAGGCTTCGTCTTCAAAAGTTCACATCGTCCAAGGGATAAAGCAATCGTCATCGAGATTGGATTCCTATAGTTGCAATTTTCCCAGAATTCTTGTAATCTTTATTACAGTTTGTATCAATAAAGTTTTATACTTTTGTTTTTGCAAACAAAATGGCGACTCTGCTGGGGACAACTTTCTCCTCCGACGAGGAAGTAGCAACTCAATGTGACGTAGCGTCTATCGGGAAGACGCAGAAGACCCTGGTTGTTAAGGTCAACCAGACAGCCTACGAGGCAATGCTCAACTCCAAGACCACTCCCCGTACTGTAACTACTTCTGACAAGAGCAAAGTACACTCAGTATGGGTCTCTAAGCCTGTTGTACAATCTAGCAGTTTTGCCATCAAAGGTGCTGCAAACTCTGTTGCACAAACTGATGTGCAGACTGTTGCACAATCTGCTAAACAGACTGCTACACAAACTATTGTGCCAACTACTGCACAATCTGTTTCAACAACTGCTACACAATCTGTTGCAGTCAATCATGCGCAGTCTGTTGCCACTGTTGCACAGGCTACTTCATATGCTGCCTTGTCAAAACATAAGACTCCAATGACTCTGGCGCAATTGGCAGTAGCATTTCCTGTGCAAACTAACATTCCAGCAACTAAAGTGACTTCCAAGCACTCTAAAGCAAGGACTCCTGCTTCTGTGGCCAGAACCAGTGCACCCTCCACTCATGCGCAAACTACCTCTGCGCAAATCAAGAGAAATAGCTCTTTAGCTAAACTTTCCTCTTCTCATAATAAAGAGAAAATCTCTACTGCTCCTCTTAAAGATTCTACTGTTCCAACACAATCTACTGGGGGTAGTCCTTTGGCTATTCCTCCTCCTTCTCAGATCAAAGAAAAAGGCCCGTTGGTCTTTTCTCAAACTTCCTTGTCTCATGACCAGGAATATAACAGAAGGAAACGCTCTTTAGCTGTCCCTTCTTCACAGAATAAAGGAAAGGGCCCTTTGGTCTTTTCTCAGTCTTCTTCGGTCTTTACTGAAGAAGATCAAACTGAACATGTCTCGACAACTGTCAGTACAAGAACTCCTACAAACAAATATTCGTCTTACCTTCATGACAAAGGAACCTGTATTGATCAAAGAGGTATTCTGCCTACCCCGGTAGCAGAATTTCAAGACCTCCCGACATTCAAGATATCCCGTTCCAAACAAGGAAAACTGTTGGTATCTCAAACAGAAACCCCTGGGGGTGAATTTGCAGACTTACGAACATATCTTAACAGGCCAACTTCGGCAAAGCGTAAACAACCTATGCCAAAGGTCAAGCCTCAAAGACAAATCTCCAGGAACAAAAATCCTGACACTTATGCCAATGAGGTAAGTACTTCCTTGTACATTCAGGGAACAAAACATTTGAAGAATCGGAACCATGTTCCAAATCTGATCAAAGAACATATCCCTCGAACTTTTCCTCATCCTGGCATGGTTTCTGACCTCCGAGAACATCTCAGACAAAAACGGGATAATGTCTCAACTCCTTCAGTTCAGTCATCGGACCATCATTGCAATCATAAAGTCATTATCCAATGTTGTTGTCAAACGACAAAGCAATCTGTCTTTGATCGTTTGACTTTTGCTAAAACTGAACAAATGTCAGAGGATGAAGACGAAGTGTTGTACGCTTCTGTCAACATGGCTTCTCGAGACACCGGGGATAGAAAGTGCTCCAAGTATGGCAAGCCTCGCAAACCGAGTCAACGATATTTGGATTTACTTCAAGAATCCTCTGAAGGGGTATTTCGGAATACTCGTTCCCACAACCGAGACACAATCGGTCAAAGGAATCTTCTTCAAAATCCTCCGGGTTATCTTCCTACTTCTCAGTCAGGAGACGAATCTTTCTCTGACTATGACGCTTATAGCGAAAGCTCTGAACAAACAGTTTCATCCACTGTACCTAGAGAAGTGACAGCCTATGTTGTCACTGATGATCCAGATGCGTCAACTTCTGCAAATAAAGAACAGCGAATTATTACACTGGAGGATAAGCTGAAATCCATGGCTGAAATGGTCGCTAGCATGCATTCTATCATTATGGCACAACATGCTACCCCACCAACAATACCGACTACTGTGAATCCTGAGATCATAGCTTCATCAGTGCCTGTCAATACTGGACTGGGGGTAGTACCTACTCAAATGCCTCCTATACAAGTTCAAGTTCAAACTACACCCAGTCAATCGGGGGCTGGGGGTAGTGCTTATAATGCTGTTCCTCCTCCTACTACTTCGACTCAACCGGCTCATTCATCTTTATCTGAGGATGCCAATGAAGTTGTCAAGCTTTTGCGAACTCAGTTTGAAGCTTTCAAAGAGAAAGATAATTTGCAAAGGTTGGGAATCAAGCAGCCATATCCAGTTGAATGGAAAGAAGTTCCGTTTCCTCCTAAATACAAGATTCCAACAATCTTTCTCTTCGACGGCAGTACCTCACCAAGCGAATTTATCAATCACTTTGAGGTGATGACTGTTCAACTTCAACCAAATGACGCTCTTCTTACCAGAGTGTTCGTCGGTTGTTTAGCCGGCGTAGCATACGATTGGTACAGAAGTTTGCCCGATGGTTGTATCACTTCTTTTTCAGGGCTTAAACAAATCTTTCTGGAACGATTTTATGAGGGATTCAATGATATGACTATGTCAGCCCTAAATAAAATCAAACAGAAACATAATGAGACTGCGGAAAGTTTTATCGAACGTTTCCGTCGAGAAGCCTTGAAGATGCCTCCAGGAACTCCTGCTGCTGTTACCATAGATACTTGTAAGGCAAATCTCTTGCCTATTATCAGTATGTGGACAGGCTCAACTCAGTTTCAAGACTGGCCATCTTTTATTGTTAATGCTAAAGCAGCTGAAGTAAGTGCTGATAAATTCAAACAGCTGGGGGTACAGATGTCTAACCCCGATCGGGATGAACATCAAACATCAGGCGGTGGTAATCGTCAAAACAACCGCAAGAACAAGGAGACTCTGAACATTAATCTGAAGAGTAAAGAGTCTTTGGCTGTCAACGTAGCTCCGCCTACGTCCACTTCCACTCCTCCTGTACCTCAACTGAGGGAACCTCGTCCTAAAGTAGAATATTCTTTTGATGAGAATGACACGGCAAGTATCTTTGATTGTTTACTTAAAATCAATAAGATCCAGCTCCCAGATCCAAAGAAACCTGATGAAGTCGGTAAGACCGATCACCCTAAATATTGTGTTTACCATCGGTTCATTGGACATCCTATTCGAGCATGTTACGTGCTCAAGGGTAAGATTCAAGAACTTGTCAATGCTGGAGTTGTTACTTTGCAATAAGATGAAAAGACTGTTACTGCCAACATGGTTTCAGTCCAGTTCGGTAATTTTCCCCCGCAGATGATACAACATGGTGTCATTCCTATTCCGAGGGCTACTCTCGAGATTGAAAATCTTCCTTCCCCGCCAAACGAAGGTCTTGTTCCTTTGTCTCTTGACAACGGCAAAGTTATGTGGATCCATCCTGATCTTACTTCAGAGTTTGAGGATTCTTCTTCTTCCAAGAGGAAAGGTCGCTCCAAAGGCAAAACAAAGATTTGCAATATGGTGTCTTTTGATCCCATAGTCGACGAAGAAATTCTATTGGACACCAGATCAGGAAAACCTTATTTGAAGGATTACCCTGAAGTTCAAGAGAATCCTGCCTCTTCTTCTGAACCTACCTCAGCACAACCTATTGTTAGTGAAGAAAATCCTTCTACATCTTCACCAATTGTGGTTCCTATCCCTCCTAAGCCAGCGGTTGCTGATAAAGGCAAGCAACAAGTCCGCTTTGACAAACCTTTGAAGAAATTAACTTCTACTGGACTTGAGAAGCCTTATAACTTTGATATATTGGCTCAATTAGCCAATACACCAGCAAAGCTGTCTATCTTTGAGCTCTTGTGCCTTTCTAAAGAGACGCGAGAAACTCTAAGTGAAGCCCTCATGCAAGCAGAGGCTTGTCTAACCTTTCTCAAAAAGCCTGAAGCAGAAACAGTCTCTTGTAATAGTGTTCAGGAATTTATTCCAAACATAACTTTCACGCAAGATGACATGCTGATGGAAGACAACAGGCATGACCGTCCTCTTTACTATACAGGATATGTCGATTCAATGAAAGTCAATCGTATTCTGATAGATCCAGGGTCTGCTCTCAGTATTATGCCGAAGACGATGCTCGATGCTTTGAAAATTCCTGTGCATAGTCTTTCTACTACAATTACTACCATCCTTGGATTCAATCAAGGAAAGAGTGAACCTTTGGGCAAGATTCGCCTAAAACTTCAAATTGGTAATCTTCGCACAAAAGTTACATTCTACATTATTGACAATTTTGGTTGTTCTTACAACGCTCTATTGGGGAGACCATTCTTGCATGAGCACAATGTTGTTCCATCAACTCTTCATCAATGTTTTAAATATGTTGATGATAAAGGAATAGTCCACAAGGAAGTTGCGGATCTTTATCCCTTCAAAGGTGTTGAAGCATATTGCAACGACGCTCGAATGTACAAAGATGAATTCATGAAAATTGTGCTAGCTTTAGACACTGAGGAAGAACAAGAGGCGACTCCCAAAGACACTCTTATCATTCCTGTCAAAGGGCGAGTTTCTCATCCTCAATCTTCTAAGCTACTGGCTATTTACTTGCCAGCTCAAAAGAAGTCAGTTGATGCTGATCAGGATCAAAGGGAGCTCACCTCTTCTGAGCCACTTGTTATCGATTTATGTCGTAACAAGGATAAAAAGCAGCTCATTTCTTCTGAGCCACTTGTTGTTGATCTCACTCGCAACAAGGAAAAAAGGGAGCTCACCTCCTCTGAGCCACTTGTTATCGATCTCCGTCGTAACAAGCCTCCTCCACGTTCTTCTTCTCCCCCTCTTGTAATTAATCTAACCAAGTCTGCTAAGGCTAAAGGTCCTGTTATAAATACTGATGTACAAATCAATGAAAAAGTACCTACTTTCCAGTATACTGATGTTATTTATTATACTAGATGTTATTTGGAAATGTTAGATAGCTTCCAATCAATTACAATGGGAGTCGTACAATCTCTTCAGACGGAAGTCTCACTTGAAGATCCAGATGATTCTTACCGTATTCACCCTTCTCTAAAGAAAGGAGAAAGTTCAGCATTTTTTTATAAAAGACCGGAAACGAAGATTAACTATACGGATGATAGCAAAGTTAACGATACAGGACGTATCCAGTTCCATCGTTACAGTCAACAATCAAAAGACATCGTCCGGAAAATGGGCTACGATTTCAAAAGTGGTCTTAATTACGGTAAGGGTAGACGAACTCCTATTCGTACGACTGTCCCAAAAGGAAAGTCAGACATGTACTACAGCAGGACCAAGAAAGGTCTCGGATACGCTTCTCCTCCACTGTTATCCCCAGCAGTCTCTGACTCTGACAGTGAAGAACGCTCTAATTCATCTGATTCCAGATCTTGGGATTCTGATACTAGCATTGGAGAAGTCCATAAGCTAATTGTATCTTCTAACATGGCCTCTGTTGAACTTCCAGAAGGCTATGATGAGGACGTTGAAGAAAATCCTGAAACGGATCCTTGGGCTCAACATATGGATAATCAATGGGTGCTTCGCTTTGAACAACACGAACCTCCTACTGAAGATCAGTTAGTTCAAGTTGATGTAGGGAAAAGTGGCTCGCCTCGTCCAATCTTCATCAGCAAGAATCTTTCGGAAGCAGACAAAGAAGAATTGATTCTTCTTATTAAAGAATATATTGACGTCTTTGCCTGGAGTTATGAAGACATGCCAGGTTTAGATCCCAAGATTGCTACACACAAACTGAACATTTTGCCTAATGCTAAGCCAGTTAAACAGCAGCAACGGCGTTTTAAACCAGAAATAATGGACGCAATTGATGATGAAGTCAAGAAGCTCATTGCTTGTGGCTTCATTCGAGAAGAACAACATCCCGACTGGGTGGCTAATGTCGTTCCAGTCTTAAAGAAAACTGGCAAAGTTCGAGTCTGCATCGATTTCCGGGATCTTAATGAAGCATGTCCAAAAGATGAATTTCCTCTTCCTATCACGGACGTTATGATTGACAATACCTGTGGGTTCGAGCGAATTTCTTTCATGGATGGATTCTCTGGATACAATCAAATCAAGATGCATCCTGAAGATGAAAAGCATACCTCTTTCCGCACTCCGCGAGGTGTATATTGCTACACTGTGATGCCATTTGGTCTTAAGAACACTGGTGCAACCTACCAACGGGCTATGAGTACTATCTTCAGAGATCATCTTCGTAAGACTGTTGAATGCTATGTTGACGATATTGCTGTCAAAAGTCGTCTAAAGGAAGATCACCTTCAAGACCTGAGAACTATCTTCAATCTCATGCGCCAACATCAACTCAAAATGAATCCCACCAAGTCATTCTTGGGTGTCTCTAGTGGCAAATTTCTCGGCTTCGTCATTACCTCTAAGGGTATACACGTAGATCCCGAGAAGATCAAAGCCATTCAAGAGATGCGTCCTCCACGCAACCTAAAAGAGCTACGAGGATTCCAAGGTCGACTTGCGTACATTAGAAGATTTATTTCGAATTTGTCTGGACGTTGCAGACCATTTACTCAATTAATGAAGAAAGGTGTATCTTTCGTTTGGACCGAAGAATGTCAACGAGCATTCGATGATATCAAGCGATATCTCATGAACCCACCAGTCTTGGTGCCACCTATCTCTGGCATTCCATTCTTAATGTATGTCCGTGCTATGGATCATTCATTGGGTGCTTTACTTGCCCAAAAGAACAAAGAAGGTCACGAACAGGCCATCTATTATCTTAGCCGTACTATGATTGGTGCTGAACACCGTTATAGTCCAGTTGAGAAAGAATGCTTGGCTCTCATGTTTGCTGTACAGAAGACAAGACATTACATCATTGGCCAAACCATTCATGTTATATCTCGAGTTAATCCTCTTCGGGTACTCATGAAGAAGCCTAGTACACTTAATTCTCGATTGGCTACATGGGCAATCCTGTTAGCTCAATATGACATGGTATATGTTCCACAAAAGTTTGTCAAAGGTCAAGCGCTGGCGGACTTTCTAGCAGCTCATCCTGTACCTGAGACATCTAAGCTTTATGACGAAATTCCAGACGAGACACTGGAAGTCAATATGATCTCTGAAGAATTTCCAACCTGGCGTCTATTCTTCGATGGTGCATCAAGGATTGGACCAAATGTGCTATTGTAGCAGGTGTTGGAGTAGTCCTCGTTTCTTCGGATGGATCAACTATCCAAAGAGCCTACTCTCTAGATGAACCTTGTTCTAATAATGTAGCAGAGTATAATGCTCTACTTATTGGCCTTCAGTTAGCTAAACAACTGAACGTCGAATATCTTGAAGTCTACGGTGATTCTAAACTGGTTGTTAATCAGGTTAGAGGAACCTATGAAGTTCGTCATCAAGACCTAGTGCCTTATCATGAAGCAGCAATCAACTTAGCTATATCATTCAAAGATTTCTTCATTGACTATGTGCGGCGAACTTGCAATACCGAAGCAGATGCTTTGGCCAATCTTGCAGCTGTCTTAGCCATCCCTATCAAAAGACAGCAGGTGGTGGTTATCTCCAATCGAGAACTGTTCTGCATTAAAAATAATCGTAATATTGAATTCAGTAATTTTGCTGAAGTCAATGTTATTGAGAACGATTGGAGAACTCCTTTTATCGACTTCGTGGTTCATGACATACTCCCTGAAGATCCTAAGGAGGCTACAAGCGTTCGTAGACGGTCTCTCCGATTCTACTACAATCAAACTACCAAGACCCTCTATCGACGAACTTATGATGGTCTTCTCCTACGCTGTCTTGCTGGTGATGAAGCTAAACAAGTTTTGCGTGAAGCTCACGATAGTGTCTGTGGAGCACATCAACCTGGTCCTAAACTACAGGATCGTATTCGACGTATGGGTTACTATTGGCCCTCTATGGTCTCAGATGCCATTGAATATGCAAGGAAATGTCGTGCTTGTCAAATCCATGCAGATTTCATTCATCAACCATCAGAATTCCTACATCCGACGGCTGCTTCCTGGCCTTTCGAAGCTTGGGGTATGGACATCATAGGTCCTATCAATCCTCCTTCTTCTAGAGGACATCGGTTCATATTGGCGATAACTGACTACTTCTCTAAATGGGCTGAAGCTATACCATTAACTGAAGTCAAAACCAGCAGTGTCATCAACTTCGTTAAACACCATGTCATCTATAGATTTGGTGTACCTCAAAGAATCATTCATGACAACGGACCTCAATTCATTAGTCAGAAGTTCACCAGATTCTGTGATGATCATCGGATTGATAATGTTGCTTCGACAGCATACAATCCTGCTGCTAATGGCCTAGCCGAAGCCTTCAACAAAACCATCATTAAACTCCTCAAGAAGTTTGTGTCCACTAACAAACGGAACTGGAGCGAGAAACTTGGCGAATGTCTTTGGGCTTACCGAACTACGGTCCGTAACCCCACAGGCTTTACACATTTCTCTTTGGTATATGGTTGTGAAGCTGTTCTTCCTTTAGAATTGCAAATTCCTTCTTTAAGGATTGCCATTGCTAACGAGCTTACTACAGAGAACAATGACCTTCTTCGACTTCAAGAGTTAGAAGCACTTGATGAGAAGCGATTAATGGCTCAACAGCATATTGAGCTATATCAAGCCCGCATCTCGAAGATTTTCAATCGCAAAGTTAAAGTCAGAACATTTCAGCAAGGAGAACTTGTTCTAGCAGTCAGACGTCCTATGACTATGACTCATATGAGCAAAGGGAAATTCGATGCAAAGTGGGAAGGTCCTTATATTGTAAGCAAAGACTTTTCAAATGGCGCTTATCAACTTTCAGAACTTGATGGTCGAGCTGCTATGATGCCTATCAATGGCAAATTCTTAAAGAAGTATTATGTATAAATGTAAATGTTTGTAAATTATCAGACAGAATCAAGTTCATAAATAAAATTCAAATTTTATTTCATTATATGATAGTACATATCAAAGGTCACTATCATCATTTTCTACATTTGGACGAGGGCCACTGCCGTCCTTCTCAAAAATACGGTCAGCAAAAGAGTCGAGAACCCCCTTGCTGGATCCCACAAGAAACTTGCAGGCGGCCATCCTCATGGCTTCTTCTTCTTTAGTCCTTCCAGGTTCAAGCAGGAAGTCCAGAATGTCTCGTGGTGGCTGAGGTGCAGACGGACCTTCGCCCGCTTTTGCCTCCTTCGGCTGGATTGGATCGGCAGGGCGTTCTTCAGTGCCCTTCTCAACCTTCGAGGTGATTTCGGCCTTCTTAGATGCTTCTCCGGACGACATTTTTATGTTGAAGAGCAGAAGTGTTTATTCCTGTCAGATTTCTGCTATATTTATAGACAGAAGTTCCTCAAATAATGAAACGACGGTTCATCCGTTCATTTATTACATTCATCAGACGGTTCATCCGTTCATTAACTTCCGACGGTTCATCCGTTCATTTATCACATTCATCCGACGGTTCATCCGTTCATTACTACCCGACGGTTCACCCGTTCATTCATCATCACCTGATGGGTTATCCGTTCATTTCTATTTAACGGTTCATCCATTCATTAATCACCACTTGACGGTTCACCCGTTCATTGTCATCTATTATTTGACGGTCTTCCCGTTCATTCATCTCACAAACATTGACGATTCGTCATCGTTCATTATTTACATCAGCAACTTGTCGTTTTTGATTAAGTTGTCAAATCGAAATAATTATACTCAATATATTCTGCCACGTCCATATTACCTCTGAGTAGATATAATGAATATAATTATTTTCTATAAAATCATCAAGAAATATATCATGTCTTGCACCTCTGAATATATTTTCTATCTCTATTATTTATATCTGAATAAAATAAGCAATAAATAATGGAATCACAACAAAATGTCTTTTATTTAATCAGAATATAAGACAGTACAAAAATGCTTCCACAGCAACAAAAACAAAGATACAAAAGAGTTTCAATTAAGAGGGAGGAACAATCAAATTGTTGATCTGTTGCTTCAAGGTCTGCAACTCTTCTTCGTGACTAGTTGTTACTCTCATTCTTGCTTCTTCCATCCCTTTTTCTTCATCAAAAACAGACATATCTATTGTCCTGCGGGTAATTTCAGCACTATGAGTCTCTTCATACTCATTTTTCTCCTGAATTAGGGCATTGAGCTGTTCAATCATAAGTCGTTGATTGGCAGTTTCTTCTTCAAATTCCTTCTGAAGGCGAATAATTTCCGCTTTCAATCCAGTAAGCCTCTGTCCTTTGTTCTCAGCTGCCAAAGTAACTGATTCTATCTTTGAGTTGAATTCAGCTGACTTTACAGAATGAGCTTCTAAAAGGTTCTGAAGGTTTATCCTTTCAGTATCAGCTTCTTGGGCTAGTCGCTCATATTCGGCTTGCACCAGAGAGTCTATATTCTTCTTCTTGAGCTCCTTATATTTCTTTATGGATACTTCCAACTCATCCAATACATGTTCAAGAAGAATGGCTTGAGCCTCATCTCCTTGATCCCTTATGGCTCTTATTAAAAAAGAAGTTGGCTTCCTAACCATAATAAAGTCAGCTCCTTCCTTCTCTATCATCTTATGAGCAAGAGATCCCAACGATTCAAAAAAACATTTGGTAAATGATTGTACAACTTGCTGATTGATGGCTATAGTTCCAGGAGTCGAAGCTACCCCTGTTGAGGATGGGGTAGTCGATTGCTCAATCCTTTGCTGCTGAATGATGGGCTCTTTAAACAAAGGAGCCAGAGTGGAGCTAGCTGCTCCTCCTGTTTGTTCTTCTGCAAAAAGTAAAATTATTATTTTACTAATTTGCCAATGAACAAAAAGATCAAATAAAAACAGTCTTACCTTGATTTGATCTAACAACAACTGCATCTCCTGCTGGAATAGACTCACGTTGAACGGAAGTAGCTTCAATTGCGACAGCTTGGCTGCTACCCGCTTCAGAACCGCAAGATAAGTGATGGCTACTACTAACAACCACCGTCGGAATAGGCACCATAGCCAGGTCCATCGGAGGTGTTAGTAGAGTATCAAGATCTGCAAGAACTACAAATGAAGATATTAGATATCAATCTATTTTAAAGAAAGAAGATTGCTAAATCTCGTTTTATACCTTGGGGTTCGGTGGCGGGATTCTCTTGCTGAACATCTTCACCAGCCGCTTCTTCAGGAGATATTTCTATCTCGACGTCTTCATCAGGGTTAACAACCTTTTTACGGGCGCCTCCACTTCAATATCCTTTTTAGGATCCGAAGCATCATCGGCGGTATCAAGAGATATGTGTTCTTCGTTGTCCCCTTCAGGATTTTGTATATACTCATCAACATTTCCAGACGAAGAGCTTTCTTCATCCTTATCTTCTTCTTCTTCTTGGGCTGCACTCCCACTGTCAGTTGCAGTTTGATCCTCCTGCAGGCTATAACAATCTTCTAAAGCTGCGATCATTTCACGCTCTTCTTCTTCACGAAGAGTCTTAGGAGTAGGAGGAAGTTGAGTCGTCTCCGCGACAGGTGAAAGAGGTCGTGTAATATTTAGCTCCTCCTCAATGATGTTTTCTCTGAGTGTTTCAACTTCAGTTCTGGGGTCGAGATCTCCCCTCTGTTCAGTCTCTTCAAGGGTTTTACTCCCTGATTCAGAAACAGGTGTGGGAGATGGCATTATAAATCCTGCTGCAGCATCTACTGAAGTCAGGAGTTGTTTGGAAGAAAAGGCTTCTAAATTTCTTCTGGTGACCAACTTCTTCTTCTTTCTGTGTAGAGGTCTGTCGGGACTCTCCACATTTATCGGTTCTGTTTGTTTCTGCACAGAAGTTGGTGTAGTAGCGGCTTCCTGATTTGTCTCGGCTAGCTGTCGAGATTGAGATCTTGTAGTGACCTTGTCAGAAGAATGATCCAGGACCAATTTCTTCTTTGCTGCAGGAGCAGGAGGCTCCTCTCTTCTTCTTTTCTTTGCAGGAGATTTTCCCACTTTCAGAGAAAGTCTCAGAGGTGCATTTATTTCTTGAGGGAACATCATTTCCCTCGAAGTTTCTAGAGGTGCATCCACTGGTTCGTGCACCTCATCATTTGCAGGGAGCGATGAAGCCATTCTCCCTTTTCTCAATCTTGTTGCAGAAGCAAAACTGTCTACAAGATTGAAATTCTCGGCAAAAGTATTGGCAGATGTGTAAAATACCGAGTATGTGAAGAGCATCCGAGGCCCTTGGGGAGTGCTCTTTGTTGGCATCGAGAAGGTGGCCTTTGTATCACGGGCATTGTAGTAAGCCCAAGCTCGGGCCCCGTCTATCAGATAACCCTTGCCCTGAAGGCAGGTGATTGCATTCCCTACATGGAATTGGTCATATCCAAACTGCCGGGCAAACCGGCTAGGGAGGTATGGTTCCAAAAAGCATTCTTCTTCAAAGCGGTATACTAAATGAGATGGTCGAATTGTCTTCAACCATTCAAAGGCCACACGGTTTAAGGGTTGCAGCTTTGAATCTACCATGTTTGGTGGCATCTGGTCATGACCGGCAGGGAGAGGGGCGTAACTGAAGTTCCATCCTCTGTTCAAATTTAAAACAAATCTGCACTCACTCAGAGAGGTGTACTTCCATTTACCCTGAGAATATCTACGCAAGAAGCTGCCATCTACTGGTCCCATACCAGGGTCCATTAAAGTTGGATAGTGGAGGAGTAACCATCCAAAGAGATAAGTGTACGGCAGTTCGAGACGGGGGAATTCTTTCTCTCCCTTTGCCTTCAACATCAAGTCGACATACAAATGAAGACTCGCATTCAATCTGCAGGTCATTGCTGATAACAAGTCAACTTTGTAACCGAAGACTAGCTTGACGGCAGCAAAAAGTACACCGCGATGGAAACGATCCACTGCACTGGATCCCGGGACTACAAATCGCCGGAGCCAGTATGTCAGAAATCCTGCCAACTGGGCTTCTTTAGACATGGGTCTGTAACCCATTCTCAAATAGCTTTCCAAATTGTCCCCTTTCTTTAAAGGTGGACATTGGTAATCATCCTTTATCAGCTTGTCATAATGTTTACTCTCCTCCATCAGCTTTATGACTTCTGTGTTGCTTAGGGGTTTAAAGAACTCAGGATGACACTTGTCAGTCTCCTTAGTTTTCTTTTCCTCTAAATGGTTGAGAAACAAGTATGGCAGCCACTTCGAAGAATAGCAAGTGTTGGCCGTAGCACTCTTATAGTACAAAGAGCAAATCTTGTAATGGTATAGCAGTTCCTCAAACACTGCTACCATTTCTGTATTTTCTTTTCTGAGTTTCTCCAACTCGTCATTTGTGGGAACAAACTCCTCATACGGAGCATCCGCCATGGGCAAGTATGAGATGTACTTCATCTCGTGGAGTGCAAACCCTATCTCTCCACTCGGGGTCATGAAGGTTCCTGTCCTGTAGTTGTATCGCTCAGCCAAGGCTAAAAACATATGAGGGTTAGGAGCAAAGCCGTATACAGTGGCATGCACTGCTTGATACAGGTTAATCTGTTGGAGTCTGTCTTGGAAGGCTGTCAGAATCCAATTTGCAATACAATTCCATCGCCTGTAATCTGGATTCACTAATCCAGTCATTCTGATATCCTGTTCAGGGTATTTTCCTTCTTCCTTCGCAAACTCATTTGCGAATATAGGAGTTCTGACGGGCATCAGCATAGAAGAGTTCTCTGGCGGGATGCAGCCAGGTCTCAGGCCTCTCAGCATGACGCTGTATCTATCAGAAGAGCTATAAAACATATCTTTCCTGTCTGATCCTTTCTTTACAAAGATCTTCCCTGTACGGGCATCTTGAAAAAGAGTGATGTTCCACTCCATTTTCCTTGGGTAGCTCGCATGAGCATACCGTGATAAAGGGAGACAGCGGAAAATGTCGGGAATGAAGAATGATCTATCTTCCCAATGGACTATCATCTCCTCCATCCTTGGCCTAGGCTGAGAAACTTTTTCAAAGGCATCACCAAACAGGAATAAAGGTTTCTTATGGATGACAGTATCCACTGACTCTAGTGGCTGTCCATTTATTAAACACATTAAAGTTTCGTTATCCTGGGAAATCAGTATAGCCTGACGTGAAGCCGGCAGATCATACTGAGGATAATGAACATGAGACAGATCTTCTTTATATTCAGATTCAGACAAAGTTCCCACAAAATGTTCATAGTTTGGATCTTCATTGGTTTCAACTGCATCAAAAACAGATGAAGATCAGTACAAGTCAAAGACTCTATTTTTCAGACAAACAAAACAGTAGAGTACACAATCCTCAGATTGCGTTGACATAGATTGCGCAATATCAGTTTGCGCATCTCATCAGGGTGCGCAAACCAATCGATTGCGCTGACATCCAGCGCAAATCAATCGATTGCGCTGACTTTCTGTCAACACAATTCGATAGATTGCGCAGGATTGTAGCCTTCATAAAAATGAAGACTGACTGTTTATGCAACCAAAAACCCTAAAAAGGGTGGCGCAATTTGAACTCATCTCTAAAAAGAGATGAGTTTCGAAGATCGAAGGAAGTCGAAACACCCTAAAAAGGGGTTTTCGATCGGTTTAACTACCTATCAGAGCGGGGTGCGCGGACTCATGTCGAGATGCTCGCCGTGCAACTCTGTCAGATGACTCGGCCGGAGCTTTTCCCTTTGCGGCAGCGGCGGCGGCAGTATTAGATCGTCGGGGCGCCATGGCAAGTCGTCGGAGTTGGAAGACAGTAAGGGCTCAGAGGAGATTTTTCGAGATTGTAAAGTAAAGAATTGAAAATGAAAGGACGGCTATTTATAGCCTTTGAAATACGAAACGGCTGCCTTGGATTGCACCTAAAATTTGGGGGCACTTCACTTTGCGCAGACAGCTCATCATCATGCGCAACTTGATTCAAAATCTAAAAATTCAAAGTATTTCGAAACTTTGAATCAAATCAACTTTCGAAAACTTTGAAGGGGGTCTTGTAGGTCCTAAAAAATCAAGTTGCATCAATCAACAAAGTCAAGAAATCAAGAAACCCATCATTTGGATGAATTGCGCAAACAACAGACTGCGCAGCAATCCGATTGCGCATACTGCTTTGCGCACACTTCCAACTGCGCAGACTGACGTGGCAGAAGTCATCATTACCAAATCAAATCAAATCTTTTCTGACAACTGACAGCACGAATAACAAGGAGTCTGTTCGTTTCCTGCGCCGCACAGTGCTCGAGGGCGGCGTACAGCTGGCAGCGCAATCCAATCCTGCGCAGTCTGAGTCTGCGCAAAACATGTCTGCACAGTTTGAGCTAGGGCAAACCAAGTCTGCGCAAATCAAGTTTGTGCACTCCATCAACATAACTGATAAAAGACACGTGGCATTCATGCCATCAATTGTTCATTACGTGGCAACTGTTTATGCACGATCATGCGCATTTTTATCAAATGATGCCATGGGTCCATGATAGTTGGCCCACGACCCAGCAACTGCCTGCGCAGTCCAATGCTACGCAAAACAATTGCTGCGCAAATCACCCTGCGCAGTCCAAAATAACTAAAAGTTTGTTATTTTCAGAACTCTATAAATAGAGTTTCAAGTCTTCATTTAAGGGGATCAGATAGCAAATATCAGAGATCAGAGAGAGTCCAGGAGTTCTTGTCCAAGTGCTGCTGCATTCTTCCGAGGCTTTTGCCTTCAACTTCCGAGGCTTTCGCCTTCAATTTTCTGATTTATTTTCAACTTCAGAGGCTTCGTCTTCAAAAGTTCACATCGTCCAAGGGATAAAGCAATCGTCATCGAGATTGGATTCCTATAGTTACAATTTTCCTAGAATTCTTGTAATCTTTATTACAGTTTGTATCAATAAAGTTTTACACTTTTGTTTTTGCAAACATTCATCACTGTCATCGAGAGTCATTTGGTTCATTTCATCAAAAGTGACGTTGATTGATTCTTCGATGATCATGGTACATTTGTTGAAGACTCTGTACCCTTTGCTCTTGGCCGCATAACCTAGAAATATACCTTCATCGGCCTTTTCGTCAAACTTTCCCAAGTTGTCTTTAGTATTAAGAATAAAGCACTTACAGCCAAATATCTTAAAGTATGAAACTGAAGGAATTCTATCAAACCATAACTCAAATGGAGTCTTCTTCGATTTGGGTCGAATTAGAACTCTATTGAGCACAAAGCAAGCTGTATTGACAGCTTCAGCCCAGAAGTATTTGGGTAGGCTAAATTGATTTAACATCACTCTGGCCATTTCGGTTAGAGTTTTGTTCTTACGTTCCATAACTCCATTTTGTTGTGGAGTTCTAGGGCAGGAGAACTCGTGTATGAAACCGTGTGTGTCACAAAATTGCTCGAAATCAGCATTCTCGAATTCGCCTCCATGATCACTTCTAATTCGAGTGATCATGTAACCTTTTTCATTTTGTACTTTCTTGCAAAAGGCGACAAATTCGGATAATGCGTCATTCTTGTGTGTCAAGAAATATACCCACGTGTATCTAGAAAAATCATCTACAATTACAAATGCATATAATTTACCTCTGAGGCTAGCAACTCTGCTAGGACCGAATAAATCCATGTGTAGCAATTGTAGAGGTCTAGTAGTACATACTGCGTTTACAGACTTGAATGTGGATCTGGTAGCCTTGTTCTTTTCACATTGGCTGCATATACCGAATCCTTCTTGAATGTTATGTCTGGTAAACCACGTACTAACTTCTTTGTGGATAATCTTGCAATTGTATCCATGTTTGCATGACCGAGTCTCATGTGCCATAGATGACTCTCATCACTTTTGGCCATTAAGCATCTACCTGAAATGTTAGCTTCTTCCAGCAGATAGAAAACATATATATTGTCTTCCCTGATTCCTTCAAAGATAGTACTACCAGTTGAGCTATCAACTATAGTACATTTGTCTTTGCCAAAGTTGATGCCATAACCATGATCAGCTAGATGACTTATGCTGAGCAGATTATGTTTCAACTCAGTAACCAGACAGACAACTTTAATCACGGGATAGGGAGACTTACCAACATCACCGATACCAATAATATACCCTTTCAAATTATTATCGAAGGAAACATAACCTTCCTTCTTCTTCTTCGACAGTGTTGCAAATAGAGTAGCGTCACTGGTCATATGCCGTGAGCAACCGCTGTCGAGGATCCATTTGCTTCTAGCATGTGAAGGGTGTTCCACCTACAAAACAGTTTACAGATGAAACTCTTGGTACCCATTTCTTGTAGGGTCCTGAATTGTTAGCTTTAGGTATCCAAGCATAAACATTTAGATCTACAAGCTTTCTCATTCTACATGCAGATGATATATGACCAATGAGGCCACAATAATGACATTGTGCATGTCGAGTGTTGAAAGCTGAGTGGTGTGCATGGTTGTTAGGTTTGGGATTTCTAGTATAGAAGAATGCATACCTATGATCATGTTTGGGCTTAACCTTTTAGGGTAAAGGTTTTATATGGTTTGGTCTGACAGTGTTTGGCTTGGGAATGTTCTGATTTCTCGGTAAGTGACACGTGTTAGGATAGGAAGCAGCAAGCTCAGGCTGTTTTCCTAACCTAATTTCCAACCTTTTGGAAGTGTCATATAACTTAGTATAATCAGAAGTGAGTGATTCCATTCTGATTTGTGCAGATTGAAGACTTTTCTTTTCTTTAGAAAGATCTTCTCTCAATTGGTCTATAATCTTGTCTTTCTCTTCGGATGACTGTTTAGTCTCGTGTAATAAGAGATTTATAGAGGAAAGCTCACCAGACTCACTAACATTAGTTCTAACCTCAGCTAGTAGGTCGGTAAGTCTTCTTATTTCTCCTTTGTACTCTTTGAGTACCTTCTTAGCGGTCTGATATTTACTACGCAGTTTTCTGTAGTCAAGCATCAGGTCACTGAAGGCATCTCCTAATTGCTCAAAGGTAAAGTCATCATATGTTTCTACAGGTTCAGTAGGTACCTGATCGATTGCCATGAAGCAGATGTTTGCAGCGTCCTCTGAATGTTCATCTTCTGAGTCGCTGGCTTCACTCTCATGCCATATGCTGGTGTTGGCATATTTCCGAGACGTTGATCTTTTCAGGTTGCCTTTTTCATACATGTTGTTCTTCTTGCTCGATGATGAGTTGGTGGGACAGTCCTTCTTCATATGTCCCTTCTTCTTGCAGCCATAGCAGACAGCATCTTCTTGGTACCAGTTATTGCTGTTGTTCTCTTTGACTCTCTTCTCATGTCTCATGAATCTTTTGAACTTCCTTGCTAGGAGTGCTTGATCTTCCGCGTCAGATCCACTGCTGTCTGAGTCATCTTCAACAGCTTTTCTGTGTTGAGCCTTGAGGGCGATCGTCTTCTCCTTTGGTGCAGGCTCTTCAAAATCTTGCAGCTCCAATTCATGAGTGAGTAGCTTACCCATGAGTACTTCAAGTGACATTGTGGTGAGGTCGTTTCCTTCAATGATAGCTGTAGCCTTCGGAATCCAGTTCTTGGTGAGAGCTCGCAGGAGTTTGTGAATCTTTTCGTGGTTACTGTAATCTTTGCCTAAGGAGGACAAAGGGTTTACAATATCCAAGAACCTCTCGAACATTTGTGTGACTGATTCATTGGGCTTCATTTTGAACGCCTCATACTCTTGAGTAAGTCTGCTGACTTTTGACTCCTTGACTTGAGTCGTGCCTTCATGTGTAACTTCGAGAAGCTTCCATACACCATTTGCCGTTGTGCATGTAGATACCCTGTTAAATTCTGTTCTGTCTAAGGCACAAAAAAGAGCATTAATAGCACGTGCGTCAAGACTGGCCTTTTTCTTTTCCTCCTCTGTATAACTGCTTTGGGATTTTTTAACCAAAACTTCCTCAACAGTTATACGAGGTGGCTTTTGATAGCCATCAAGAACAATAGCCCATAAGTCAAAGTCAAGAGATTTCAAGAAGAAACTCATCCGTGTTTTCCAATAAGTGTAGTTAGTACCATCAAACAGTGGGGGTCTGTTTGTGGCCTGACCTTCACTTGTGAATTTCATAGTAGCCATGTAATGTGCTGTGATCTAATAAATAATGAATAAATAAATAGCACTGTTACCTCGCTTTACCTGTAACACCCGCTCTGATACCAATTGTAGGAACGATATAGTAAAGCGTAATACTCTAGAGAGGGGGTGAATAGAGTTGGCAGCGGAATAATGCTAATTAAAAAATTGTTAGCAACACAATCACAGTATATAATCACAATTGAAATAATGTAAAGACAGAGTTCAGAAAGCAAACGCAAAGACAGCGATGTATACTGGTATCCCTCTGTTGAGGACTAATCCAGTCGGTAGAACTCTTGCTACCAGTTGAATCCACTATAGGAAAAACTGCAAGTTTTCTTTCGAAGTCCTTGCAACTTCTACAACGCGAGCTTTGATACGAAGAACTCGTCCAACTTCAAAATGTGAAGAGGTATTCTTCAATCAAGCCTTCTGATTACAATCTCTCAGAAACTTCTAGACCGTACCGCACTGGCAAATCGACTAGAGGATTATAACTGGCTTGGGATCTGAAATTGAAAGCTCTAGAAAACTCTTTGGAAGGCAGAAAGCTTTAGATAGAGAGAAGATTGAAAGTGAATTGGTGTATTGAAATGATCGAAATCCTTCTCTATTTATAGGAATTCCAAAGGGAGAACTCTGTCAGAATTCGGGCAGAACTCGATGAGCAAATCTCGGTCAAATCCGCAACTGCAGGAGGACCAAGTTCCAGAGAATTCAAAAATCAAACGGCCACCAACCGAACTCTGGCCGAACTCTGGCCGAGTTCTGTCAGGGTTAGGTTAGGGTTTTAAAAATAAGTTTTGGTGATTTTTGAAAACCTTTTTGAAAACTTTTTTGTAAACATTTTTGATAGGTCATTTTAAAACATTTTGAACTATTTTGGGGATAGCCTATTTGCCAGTACGACTCGGTGTACAACGTATTCCTAGACTCAAATAAAATAAAAATTACATTGCATAGGAAATACAGACTCAAGTAGGCAAACAGATCTTTAGTCTTGAACGGAGTGGATAGCCAATCTTGCTTATGTCCAAGAAACCGAGATGTCCCAACTAGCTTTGTATATCCAGACAGAGTTTGATCAATTATTAAAATCAGGTTGACCATATGACCAATGGGCCAACAGATATATCTCCGTTTATATAACTCTGTCTGTGTGTGTGGATGAAGGAATAATCCTTCTATTTATAGGTAGCAGGTTGAGCTGCCTCTGTGCACATATGTAGGATACATCTGGGTGTGGGAACGCCATGTAGCTGATAATGGCAGAGGCGCATGGATGATGCGCCTCAAATCTGTTTGAACTGTTACATTGGGCTACGGTAGAGTTAACACGTGGCAGTTACAAGGATTCGGTTGTTGCTGAGATCTTGGGTGGTTAGTACCCATTCGTAGGCAGAACTGAGTCAAATGACACGTAGCGCGTGTTCATGGCTCAAAGATCTCGGATTTAGGGGAGAGTGATATGTCTTGATGCGCCTAGGATCAGGCGCATGGAGAGGACTGAGCTACTTTCTTTAGGGATCAGAAGCGAGTCTGGGTGTATGGCTTTTGAGGTGCATGTAGAGCTTTTGGGCGCCTAGCTGTGGAAGCGCATTCAGAGACTTGGCTTCTGTCTTGAGATCAGAAGTAAGTCTGGGGGTTGCATGGCTTTTGAGACGCATGCAGTCTTCTGGACGCATGGCTGCGAGGCGCATGCGAATGAACGATTGGCCACGTGATAAGGACAGATGTAGCCGACCAAAAGTGTAATGATGGTGCGGATGTCAGTGGCTCTTTGTTTTCTGCAAAGGGCGGCTGATTGGGCGACTCTTTGGAAGATGTGTTGCCGCCTTTATCACTCAGCATTAAATGGTTGATGATGACAAGTTAGAAATGGGCGCATCGGTTAATTCCGATCTGTGCATATGGTTCTACGTCCTATTGGGTGCATCGGTAGGGAGCGCATGGTGCTGACGGTACATCTGTCGTTTGGCGTATCCTTATTGGTCCGTCCTTTGAGTTCTTCGAGGCATTGATGGCTGTTTGACTTGACTAATTTTACTACTAAAATAAGGCAAATTAGCGACGTCCGGATATGTCGCTAATTAAGGAAAATATGTCGCTAAACATAATTAGCGACAAGTTTAGCGACGAAACATGAAGGTCGCAAAAAAGCTAGTCGCAGATGACAAATTTGTCGCCCTCCATCGCTGTTTGTGACGTCACCCCAATGTCGCTGAGTCGTCGCAAAATTAGCGACGGAGGGCGACAAATTTGAACGTCGCCAAATTAGCGACGTAGTGCGACCATGTAACGACGTTATTTCTTTTTATGTGATGACATGGCATGCCTGCCACGTCAGCAGTTTAGCGACGTACATCGACCAAATTAGCGACATCAACTCTCTGCCACGTCAGCTATTGAGCAGCAGATTGCGACGAATAGCGACGTAACGTCGCTAATTAGCAACGTCTGGATACGTCGCTATACGTCGTAGAACGTCGCTATACGTCGCAGATATTATGAAAAAAAATTTAAAAAAATATGTTTGGTACTTTTGTTATGATGTGTGTCTGTGTTTACACAGACACACATCATCACAAAAATACCAAACATATTTTTTAAAAATTTGGGCAGCACCTCCTTTGTATATCAGATCATCGCTTATAACCCAGCGTAGGTATATTTGTCATCCCCGTCGCAGATATCACAAATATACATGTCCAAGTAAATATCATATATGTACTCAATGAAAATACCAACAAAGTAAATATCACAAACATACATGTCCAACAGTGTCAAATAAGAATAAAAATCAGTATACAGAACGGTCAATGGGCCCATAGGGCCAATACATACAAAGATGATTAAAAAAATCTTCTAGATCACGGAGGACCCCTGCCACGCATCTGAGATAGCATGTACTCATACTGCTCCTGTGTGAGCTGTACCGTAGGGGCAGTAGGAGGCAGTGCAATATCTGGAGTCGGTGCCGTCGATGGACCGGGAGGACGTATCTGCTCCAGCTCTCGCAGTCGCTCACCATGCGCAGCAAGGGTACTCACCATCCTCTGAGTACTCTCCTCAATCAAAGTTTGTACCTGAGTGAGTGAGGCAGACATGGTCCTCTGTGATCCCTCCAGCTCGACCAGTCTACGCTCTGTGCGCAGCGTAGACTCGGTGAGCGTGTGCAAGCTGGCAGTTGTAGCCTGCTACAGACTCATCAGCTCCTGTATACTGTGCTCGACCACATCAAATCGTCCGGTGATCATCGAATCGTCGCTCTGCGGTATGGTGATCAGAAATCTGCTGCTGCAACTCGCGACGCAGCTCGTCGATCTGACGACCAATATCCTGAGCTCGTGATGACGCCTGCGAAGCTGGAGACTGCGCACTGACAGAGGGGGTCCGGGATGACTCTGAATCCAAATAGGTGTCGTAGGATCCCGTACTGTAGTACGTACCCTTCTGAAGACCACCAACGGCGGTCATCCAGAGGTCGTCCGACGATGGAGCTGTAGGCGGCTGGGAGGAAGTATCATAAGTTCATTCTTTCAACACTCCAGTGGTTATTCCGAAAAGGAGCTGATACAAATAGGATTCCATAAGTTCTATTGACTGTACAACGAGCGTTCACTGAGAGGGTGGAAACCACACACATACTGCATAACTAGTCCTATACTTCAGTTAACCTACCAGCAAGTGCATATAGTTATAACAGTCCTCTCACCTTTATAAATGAGTAAAACACCACCCTCTCATCCTTTCAAAAATTTACCAGGATGTCCTAATCCATGCCCGTCCCTATCCCCGATCGTGTTTAAATTTTTATCCCCATCTCCGTCCCCGTTTAATAATGTACTTCCCGTCCCCGTCCCCGCAACCTGCCCCATTAACACTTTTGGGAGTGGATTTTTTGTCCCCGTCTGCCTCCATGTTAATAATTTTTTCTTTATAGTATAAACTATTTCATTCCAAAAAATTTTACAAGACAATGTTGATAAAATATTGATTTAATAAAAATTATATCTAGTACCAGATAGATCGTGAACTCATACAAATGTGTTGCACATATAAGTATAAGTAATCGGGGTCGGGGATTTACCAGGGCGGGGAGTACAATACCCATATCCGGCCCCGAATATAATAGTGGATTTTGTTTAATCCCCATTCTCGTCCCCATCCCCGTTTCTATATCCCCGAATACAATACCCATACCGGGTCGGAGATTTTGATAAAATATTGATTTAATAAAAATTATATCTAGTACCAGGATGTCCCTACTCAAACACATACAATAGCTGTGTGTGTGTCCGTGTGTGTCTATGTGTGTATGTGTCTGTATGTCCGTATATGTGTGTGTGTGTGTCTCTGTCTGTGTGTGTGTGTCCGTGGGGGAGGAGGAGGAGGAGGAGGAGGAGGAGTTAGTTTAGGGTTTACCGGAGAGGAGGAGTAGCTCGGATTGGGGGAGGAGGAGCTCGACGGGGGGGGGGGGGGGTAGGGGTCGCCGGGAGGGGGGGGAGGGAGTCGCCGGGGGGAAAGAGCTCGAGGGAAAATTATGAAATTTTCGAGTGAGGGGGAAAAAGGAAACAGTACTGTGCCCTAAGTAAAAACGTTAGCGATGTCACAGTCGACGTTGCTAAACGTCGCAAACATTTTAATATATGGTGACATATTTTAATAATATGTCGCTGAACGTCGCTATTCCGTGACGTAATTTATCTACTGTCGCTGAACGTCGCTATTCAGCGACGTTTTGCGATGTCTATAGAAAGGAGTCGCTATATTACATATGTAGCGACGTTATTTTATTCCGTCGCTAAACTACGTCGCTAATATAGCATATTTTAGTAGTGTTTTGAAGAGGCAGATTCATCACCATAAATGCAAGTTCGTTGTACTGACTTCGGAGAGGTTGCCACTTGACGCATGGGTTTGATTTGCTCGGCCTATAAATAGCAACAGTTGAGAGAGAGTTTTGTTTGTCTTTCTCTAGACTTCTCGACGAAGATGAATTCGACTAATCCTCCTCGGTGGCAAGACGTTACACTGTGGGTTGTGGATCCCCTTGTTCGAAGAAGCTTTAACGATTAACTCCTTCAGAAGACTCAGATGTGTCAAAAATGGCCACGATAGTTTATGTACGATCCCCTTGTCGGCAGTATTCTTCTATGAGATGGCATTGGATGCCAAGTTTTTTTTAAGAGAACAAAAGACTTTATTGAAATAGTAGGAGCCTAAGCTCAAATATGGCGCCGGAAGATAGCCCGATGACCTATAAAAGTATATGTACAGGCCAGAGGCTAGGACAAGAACAGAAACTGTCCTCCCCGGGAATTCTGGGGGTAACAAAAAGGAAATAAAACTATCCACCTTGGAGTTCCCAGGGGTAAACAAAAGATAAAGAAGGACCTAAACAAGAATCCTATAACAACCAAATAGGTCCTTAAGCAGGGGGTTATTGGCCTCAGATGGTAGTTCGGAGGTGTGGACGAAGATCTGATCGATTCTGGATTCTTGGGCCAGAGATACCAGAGCTTTGGCTACGCCATATTGGGTGCCAAGTTGAATGCATGGTTTGGGTTTGATGTGCCCAACCTTTATTATGATGGAAGAGTCCCAGGCTGACAGATGCACCTAGCTGAGACATCAGAGTGATGCGCCTAGTTGAGAGTAGGCTGTTATAAAGTCTTCAATTGGCATTATGTTTTCGAGATAATGTCGGACAGGTGCAGCAGATTGAAGTTGTTGGAACACAGACTGCCTTGGTGGTGGAGCCACTATTTTGTGACAGCAGCGGTTGATGGCGCCCGTAGCACAAGTATGCCTCGCGAGGGGTGAGTTGTGTATGGTGGTCGTCTCCCCCGATCTATGTCTGTGAGTGATCACATTACATAAATCATGTGAGAAGAAGTTCACACTTGCACCCTCTTCAGGCGCATGGCAAAGCCAAGCGCCAGGGTGAGTGTATGAGTGACGCTCCCCCTGATCCAGTTTCAGCGCATGAAATGCACCCAGATCATTAATAGAAGAGCAGCACGTATTGCGAGTGGAACCAACTTTATGTGCATAGCCCATGTAGGCACATGAGTTTGACACCGCAAGATTTGCCCCATGACTTGCTTCAAGCGCATGAAATGCACCCAAGTGGAAGGAGGACTTTAAGTGTTGACCCATTCCGGGTGCAAAAGCACTTGAGTCAACTTCTGTACATCCTGCTATTAGCCGTGCGAGTGGTTTTTAGTGCACGTTTCTGGCTGGTTGCTCGCATAGCACATTGGAGGCGCATGGCCCATGCAGTATTGGATTTCTTCATAGTAGCCTAACTCTTCCTTGCCAATATGGCAAGTAAAGAACTTGCAGCCGATCCAGAAGAAGAAGAGGCACAGTTGTAACTTTTTGTGGCTCGAACAGGCTCCCTGGAAACGGTCTCCCTTTTCTTTTTTTATTTTAATTTGGTGCCCTTTTCAAAGGAGGCAAGGGGGCTCTTTATATAGAGTGAAATGAGACTTCTCCTCTTCTCCTTTCCGATGTGGGATTAAAAGTAATATCCCTTTTTATGCTTCTACAAGACCCCCTTCAAAGTTTTTAAAACTTTTGGACAAGTTTTGAAATCTTTGAACAAGAAGCATGGACAGTAGAGTTGTTTAGGTGTTACAATCCTATTAGAGGTAGTATGGACGTGATAGGTTTGGGTACTTCTGTTGGAAATTTTATGTGGACTTATCATCCATGGCGTACCTGGATTTTAGGTACAAATAATAAGTTGAGAGAGAGAACCAACATATTTATTCAGAGGTAATATGGACGTGGTAAATATGGGGTAATGGTAGAGCTTTCCTACTCAGAGGTGATATGGACGTGGTAGGAATGAACTTGGTGGAGATATAAAAAATAACTCAGAGGTGATATGGACATGGATGTTCTATGATTGATGTGCAACAATACGAGGGTTGTTGGACGGGATGTTTACTCAGAGGTAATATGGACGTGGTAAACATAGTACTTAGCGTGATCTTACAGGGTGTAAGATTCAGCTCTGTGGGATGTATGGAGCAACTCAGAGGTGATATGGACATGGTTGTTCTTCTACTGGAGAAAGGATGCGACAGAACAACTGGGCACCAGAAGCATATGATTGTCAACAAAAGGGGAAGTGTCAGTTTTACTGGATGAAGGCGGGAGTTTTGTGACTGCGAAGGCAATGGCTATCCCGTTTATCTAGCAGATCCGTAGTCACTGAGGCCATGACCATATGGCCGAGATCTTGGAAGCCTCTATCGCTGAGCTCGATCTTCGTCTTACAGAACTCTGGAACATTCGTCGGAATGATCTTTTCGCTTTGATAGAGGAGGAGCAGAACAAGCTTGTGGCTGAAGTCGAGTCAGCCTACTTTGATACTATGGCTATATGGGAGCAAGAGTTGGCCAGTGCTGAGGCCAATGAGTAGAGGCTATCCTCATCGATGGAGGAGAAGGCCAATCTGCGGGAACCTTTGAACGCCAGCATAGCGGAGGTTGACGCCAAGATTCGTCTTCTTCAAGGACAGCGTGCTCAGTTTCTGGATGATTCTGAACGAGCATAGGATGATCATGTCCAGCTTAAAGAAGAGGCGGCGAATTTCACTCGCCATGTGGCCTTCATATTCCGTCAAAAGAAGGAGTTGGACGAGAAATATGCGGCTGATCTTGCTTCTGAGGTAAGACAGACAATGCGTTGTGAAGCTGAGCGTCGCATTTTGGTGACTGTAGAGACCAAGGCCGAGGCTCTGAAGCGTCGTATTGATGAGCTATCTGCTGACCCTTAGTTCTTTTGTCTTTTTTTTGTTTGGAGACGCAGTTGTCTCTCTTTTCTTTTCTTTTACAAATGTAGTCCTTTTATTTTCTATCTTTGAAGAAATAAAGAACTTTTTGTGTTCGTTCATTCTTGTGATGAATCCATAATTTTTGGTGGACCTATTATCTTTTGCGCACCTTGGTTTCTAGGTACAGATAAAAAGTTACTCATGGAGGACACCGATACATTCACTCAGAGGTAATATGGACGTAATGAATATGGGGTAATTCTACTGGGGTTTTTATGTAAACTTATTATCCTTGGCGTACCTTGGTGTTAGGTACGGATAATAAGTTGAGAGAGAGGACCGACATATTTACTCCGAGGTAATGTGGACATGGTAAATATAGGGCTAAATGGTGGAGTTTTCCTACTCAGAGGTGATATGGACGTGGTAGGAGTGAACTCTGTGGGGATTTATATAACAACTCAGATGTGATATGGACATAGATGTTCTATGGTTGATGTGCAACAACTCGGGAATTATTGTACGGGATGTTTATTCAGAGGTAATATGGACATGGTAAACATAGTAACGAGCATAATCTTAGTAGTACAAAATCCTGCTTAATAAGGTGTAGAGAAGCAACTCAGAGGTATATTGAAGTGAATCTCACCACACAATACGGTCACGGCTGTCTAGATGCATGAGGGTTTACTACGAGCCATCAGTCTCTTAAGGTCAATAACAAGCCTAGTGTCTCAATCTTAAGCAAGCGAGTAGATATAACAAGATGGTAGATCATCAGACATACAAAGTAAGGCAGCGTATAGGGTGTGAAAAATACTGACACGCTGACATAAGACCAAGTCAGCCAAAGGCCATACGCTCAGTGCAAAAGTCATACGCTCAGTGAATATTTTATTATTTATTGGGAGATATGGCGTATTCGAGAAGATTGAGGACAGCCACGTGTCTAATTCCCCAGTTATACGACTCCTCATCAAGGCAGCGTATGGACTCCATACGACTCCTCATCAAGGCAGCGTATGTACTCCATACGACTCCTCATCAAGGCAGCGTATGAGGTCCATACGACTCCTTGTCACCCAAGTCAACGTATGCAAGACATACGTCTCCAAAAGGCAGCGTATGGACTCCATACGACTCCTCTTCAAGGCAGCGTATGTACTCCATACGACTCCTTGTCAAGGCAGCGTATGAGGTCCATACGACTCCTTGTCACCCAAGTCAGCGTATGCAAGACATACGTCTCCAAAAGACAGCGTATGGACTCCATACGACTCCTTTTCAAGGCAGCATATGTACTCCATACGACTCCTTGTCACCCAAGTCAGCGTATGCAAGATATACGTCTCCAAAAGGTAGCGTATAGACTCCATACGACTCCTCTTCAAGGCAGCGTATGTGCTCCATACGACTCCTCATCAAGGCAGCGTATGCAAGACATACGTCTCCAAAAGGCAGCATATGAGTCAGACTGCGCTGCGCTAAAGAGCGCGCATAACTCAGTGGCGCAAGCTAAAAAGCTTGCGCACACTGCTCACTGTCTTCTCCAAATCAGCAAGAACTCCATTGTTTGAACCCAAAGTTTCAAAAGTCCATAACTTGGTCAAAAACAAGTCCAAATCCAACTTTTTAAAGGTCAAAATTGGGTAGAATAAAATTCTCTACAACATAGAACCATCAAAACTTGAAAACAAAGAAGTTTGATAGATCAAAACCACCAAAATTCGAAAATAACTAATTTCTAGATCTATAAAAATTAAAGCCTCAAAATGGAAAATGACAAGTTCTAATGTGTCTTAGAAACATGAGGAGAAGCTAATGGAACAATAAAAATGGGCTCTCTTGTGGAAGCAAGTTGCACTTGTCTAAGGGGTGTTCTTGGTTGGTGGTGGGTTTAATGGAGAAGGAAGAAGAGTTAATAAGAAAGTAGAGGAGAGAGAAAAGTTAGGTGGGTTATAAAGGGGGATGGTGGTGGGTTTAACATGATGAACCAAAGAATAAACTAAGCTAACCCAAAATAAACCAAGTTAAACCATTACATGCCATGACGAACCTAATCAAGATTAAACTGAAATTAGCTAGCCAGGCAGAAAAATAAAATACATGTCAGGATCCCGTATACATATACTGGAAATACGTAGAACAAAAAATGGGGATGACAACTCTACCCACCTTAAAAGCTATATCAATTGCAGGCAATATATGACTAGCAGCCAATCAAGCAATCATTCATGCAAGCAAGAAACTTAAGCATATGGCATAAGAAAGACATTATACCTTACGAGTCAAACAGGTCGAGATATCGCGATCGGATATCATCCTCACGCTCCCACGTTGACTCACCCAAAGAGTGATGACCCCAAGCAACACGGACTAACTTGATAGTCTTGTTCTTGAGTATCTTCTCCCTCCGGTCCAATATGGATACGGGTCTCTCCTCATATGAAAGGTTGGTACCAACAACCAATTCTGAATGATCAAGAACGTGACTCGGATCCGGGATATACCGTCGTAATTGGGATACATGGAAGACATCATGTACCTCACGTAACGACGGCGGAAGAGCGAGACGATAGGATACATCACCTACTCGTTCTAGAATATCAAACGGCCCTATATACCTAGGACTGAGCTTTCCCCGCACGCCGAATCGAATGACGCCACAGGTAGGCGAGATCCTAAGGAATACGTGGTCGCCGACAGAAAATTCAAGGGGACGCCGATGAGAATCGGCCCAATGACGCTGGCAATCTTGGGCAACTCGAAGATGATCTCTGACTTGTCTGACCACCTCAATAGTCTGCATCACCATCTCTGGTCCAAGCATTTACCTCTCACCGATATCGTCCCAAGCTAAAGGAGATCTGCACTTCCTGCCGTACAAGGCCTCGAAAGGTGCCATCTGGATACTAGCCTGGAAACTGTTGTTGTACGAGAACTCTACGAGATGCAGGTGATCTTCCCACGAACCACCGAAGTCGAGTGTACATGACCGCAGCATGTCTTCAAGAGTCTGGATCGTGCGTTCTGACTGACCATCTGTCTGCGGATGGTAGGCTAAACTGAACTTGAGACGAGTCCCCAAACTCTCTTGAAGACTCCGCCAAAAGTGCGAGGTGAATCTTGAATCTCTGTCGGACACAATACTGACTGGCACTCCATGTAATCTGACTATCTGCCTGAGGTACATCTCTGCAAGTTGATCCGTCGACTGACCGATTCTGAAAGGAAGAAAATGAGCTACCTTCGTGAGACGATCAACTATAACCCAGATGGCATCTCTTCCAGCTGGGGATCTAGGTAATCCAGTTACAAAATCCATGGTAATGTGCTTCCATTTCCATTCCGGGATCGGTAAAGGTTGAAGAAGTCCAGCTGGTCTCTGATGTTCGGCCTTAACTTGTTGACAAACTAAACAACGAGAGACAAACTGGGCTACCTCCCTCTTCATACCATTCCACCAAAAATGCTGCCGAATATCATGATACATCTTCGTACCGCCGGGATGAATTGAATACTGAAAACTGTGAGCCTCTGCCATGATCTCCTGTCTGATATCACCACTGGGTACACAAAGACGTCTCCCATGTCGGAGTGTATCGTCCTTATAAACACATAACTCTGGTCTTCGCCCTGCTACACATTCTGCTCTCAGCCGCTGAAGCTTAGAATCCGGGGACTGAGCTAACTTGATCCTCTCAACTATACTGGACTGAACTTGTATACTGGCCATCAATGCCACACTGGAAGGAAGAACAACTTCAATACCCATCTTCTGAAGATCTGCTAACAACTCTGGCTGCGCCGTTAGAAAATAAACTCCGGCTCTCCTGCTCAATGCATCTGCTACTACGTTGGCCTTCCCAGGATGATACTGCAAGCTGATGTTATAATCCACAAGTAGCTCTAGCCATCTCCTCTGACGCGTATTAAGATCCTTCTGGGTAAACACATACTTCAGACTCTTGTGGTCGGTGAAAATCTCCACCCGATCTCCATACAAATAATGTCTCCAAAGTTTCAATACAAAAACTACGGCTGCTAACTCCAGGTCATGGGTTGGGTAATTTCTCTCATGGTCATGAAGTTGACGTGACGCATAAGCGACTACCTTGCCATGCTGCATCAAGACACATCCTAATCCCTTGCCGGATGCGTCACAATAAACTGAAAATCCTCCCTTCCCGTCGAAAAGCGTGAGAATGGGAGCCGTCATCAATCTCCGCTTCAACTTCTCAAATAAACTCTGACACTCTGCTGTCCAAGCAAACTGCACATCCTTACGGGTCAACTGCGTTAGTGGCACTGAAATCCGAGCAAAGTCTGACACAAAACGTCGGTAATAGCCGGCCAATCCGAGGAAACTTCGAACTTCTGCGACGGTGCTAGGTACTGGCCATGTCTCTATAGCCACTATCTTCTAGGGATCAACTTCCACTCCACCTCTGGTGATGATATGACACAAGTACGAGATACGATCCAACCAAAACTCGCACTTACTGAACTTCGCGTACAACTAGTGCTCCCTGAGAATCTGAAGAACTACACGAAGATATTGCTCATGCTCTGCCTCGTTCTCACTATAGACTAAGATGTCGTCTATGAACACTATCACGAACTGGTCCAAATAGGGCATGAAGATACGATTCATGAGGTCCATGAATACGGCCGGCGCATTGGTCGCTCCAAATGGCATAACAAGGAACTCCCAATGTCCATACCTCGATCTGAATGCTGTCTTCGGGATGTCCTGCTCTCTGACTCTGATCTGATGGTACCCTGACCGCAAGTCAATCTTCGAGAATACTGCCGCTCCCCTGAGCTGATCAAATAAATCATCTATCCTTGGTAAAGGATATCTGTTCTTAATTGTTACAGAGTTCAAGGTACGATAATCAACACATAATCTTGACGTGCCATCCTTCTTCTTCACAAGAAGCATCGGAGCTCCCCAAGGTGATCCGCTAGCACGAATAAATCTCTTGGTTCTAAGTTCTTTAATCATCTTGTACAGGACCTCCAACTCTGATGGTGCCATCCTATAGACTCTTTCTGACACTGGTGCCGTCCCTGGAATCAAGTCGATAGTGAACTCTATCTCTCTCTCTGGGGGCATACCTGGATGCTCTTCGGGAAATACGTCAGGAAACTCTTCTACAACTCTGGGAAACTGAACTGCTGCTGCTACGGTCATCCGCAATGCTGGGGAAGTAGGTTCTACTCCGCCTCGAGAAAATGAAAACTCTGGCTCACCGGGAATACTAAAAATAATCTTGCCGACATGGCAATCTATTCTAGCATACTGGTCCCTCAACCAATCCATTCCTAGGACTACATCATAATCGGCCATCGGAAACTCTATCAACCTAGCGGGAAACTCTCTACCGCTAACTACGATTCGACACGAGGAAAACACCCTATCTACACCCACAAGTCCGTTACCAGTAAGTATATTGAGCCTTACTGATAATGACTCGGGCTCCAGTCCTATCCATGTCGCGAATCGTGCAGACATAAATGAATGTGATGCACCTGAATCAAATAATACTGATGCAGGAAATGAGTTGACGAGAATGGTACCTGCCACCACCTCACCTGATGCCAACTCCTCCTCTACGGTCAAAGCCATCGCTTGACCGTGCCCTCTGGGTACTGGTCCTCTCTGCTGGAAACCTCTCTGGCGGTTCTGAACCTGAGCTTGGACCTGGGCATACTGTTGCGGTCGCTGCTGCTGGAATGCCTGAGCCTGAGGCGGCAATGGTCTCGGAGGCTGATACTACTGCTGCTGCACTGGTGCTGGTCCCCTCACTGAGGGACTAGTCTGGGCCGATGAGGATGAACCGGCTCTCTGTGGGCAGGAACCTATCATGTGATCCGGTGCCCCACAAGCCAAACACAATCCTTGTGCTCGACGACATTTTGACACTACATGCCCTGGCTTTCCACAATGAGTGCAGCCCATTGTGGAAGACTGCCTCCGCTTCTGCTGCTGAGGATACGTCGGAGTCGAATGCTGAACCAACGTAACTGATGCTGCCCTCCTTGGAGCTCCAATGGTCAAGGTCCTAGCTGCCGGGGCTGGGGCTGAAGACTGGATCATCTGACCATGGGACCGCTTCCGCCCTCTAGTTCTGTCCATAATTCTCTGTGAGGTATACTCATGCCTGCCCGCAAAACAGCATCAAAGGTCTGATGCTCAAACTGCTCCACTGCTAGAATGATCTCTAGGTGGAGTCCCTGCTGGAACCGCTGTGCTCGATCAAACTCGGTTGCCACCAAAGTGGGAGCAAACCGACTCAGTCTTGAAAACTCGGCCGCATATCCATCGACCGTCCTGCTCATCTGCCTGAGATTGGTGAACTTCGTCTGTAAGTCATGCCGAGCCACAGCATCGAAGTACTTGATCTGAAACTTATCACTGAATACCGCCTACGGAACAGGCGTTACCAATCCAACCGCTATCATCGCCCACCAGGTGCGGGCTAGGTCCAATAACTGTAGGCGTACCACAGCTACCTTCTCTCCTTCTGGAGTCTTGGCTGCATCTAAGATAATCTCAATATCCTGGAGCCACGCATCAGCTGCAATAGCGTCTTCACTCCCATCAAAGAAGGGAGGGTTGAGGCGCTTGAAACTGCTAGCCGCACTGTTCCCTTGATAACCAACACGGCCCATGGCATCATGTACTGCCTGGTGCAGGGCATCGCCCCGACGATCTTGAGACGCAAGCAATGTCCTGATGAGACCCACCAAGGTGCCATCGTCAGGCTCTGCAGGCTGGACTGGCTGAACTGGGAGCTCGGGATCCCCGGAATGCATGACTCGGGAGGCCGCTCCAGAGTGCTGGGCTTGGTCTCCAGGTTGCTGTTGGTCCACTGGAGGTGCTCCGCCTCGCTGATCGGTAGGACCAGGAACAATGCCGCTAAAGAAACGACATGGGGAACAATAAGAAAGGACCATGATGGGTCAAGGATATAAACATGTGATCAGGTTAAGAATTCTGAAAGATCAGAAGGCACGAGTAGAGATCAAGGGCGAGTGCTGATTGAGACATCTATCCAGTGAAACCCTCACCCATCTTGATCTACAAGACCTGCATGGGCCACCACTTAAACCGTGTCGCACCCCAGAACCAGAATACTGGAGAGCGGGGGACAGACACAGCCAGCTACGTATATTGAAGTGAATCTCACCACACAATACGGTCACGGCTGTCTAAATGCATGAGGGTTTACTACGAGCCATCAGTCTCTTAAGGTCAATAACAAGCCTAGTGTCTCAATCTTAAGCAAGCGAGTAGATATAACAAGATGGTAGATCATCAGACATACAAAGTAAGGCGTCCCATACATTACATATTCAGATGATCATGAAGCTAGTCATACAAAATACGAAGACTAGCAAGAGTTTAAGTCATACATGATCAACCCTAGGATTTGTCAATCATGCTACAGCCCGTAGGCAGACAGTAAATAAAGTTATAAACGAGCTTACACTTGCTCGGCGGCTAACGCCTCAAAAGAGTATTTTTACAAGGGAGTGGGAGAGCAAAATAAAACCCACTCGTTGCCGGGATTCCTTCTAGTGTTCACCATCTGGCAGGAAGGTTGGGAGATCCTCGGTAGCTGCTCCAAAATCTGGCCATACAAAACCAGCTGGGTCAGACCCCAGAAAGAGCAAGTGCCACAAAGGAGGCTTCACTTAAGAACTAAAACCAGCATGTCAGCACATAAGGTCATAGGTAAAATAACATAAGACATGAGTTAAAGAAAGCATGATGATAAACGATAAGATAACTAAAGGACTATTCCGGTAACCAAGTTACAACCCGTAAACCAAACAAGGACCGGGGTTGTAACCCTTCACCTGAACAGAACTTAGCCTCGAACCAATTATCGATAAAGTAAAGCATAAACAAGCATGTCCGGAGATATCCATATACCGGATCTAGGCAAGACTAGACAAGATAGGACTCCATCCATCATTCACGGCCAAGCAAAGAGTACGGCTTGATACTTAACTAACTAGGGTTATCACAAGCTTAGTTACTAGCAAGATGCAATGAGGTATGCCTATGGCCACAAGCCCTGCAGACTATCTAGGTTATCCAGACGCAAGGTTCAAGCTTAGAGTTATCATGCCTTGTTAGGTGACTTGGATGCAACACATGATAGTGTGCATAGTAATCGTTTCATGTAGTACCCCACATAACAGTGAGCTGGAAATGTGCCCTACTCGTCGGCAGGCTACAAGTCCATCAAGGAAGGCGCCCAGATAACGGGATTGCTTGTAGCCGGAATACCTCTCTATATGCTCTACTTGATCAATCTAGTCATTAACCTAGTCAGATTCAGTATGAATCCCTGACCGTGGTAACCAGGGATACATGTCCTAGACATGATGTGAGACAAGACTGGTTGCTTATACAAGCATATTCAATACAATCACCCACGGTGTCAAGAATTCACTTAGCATGTCAGGTTAGCCGTCGCAACAGCGTATCAAGGTTATCATGTCGGGTTGCTTATCAAGATTACTTATCAAGGCAAGGGTACGTCACAACGGTGTAGGGTGTGAAAAATACTGACATGCTGACATAAGACCAAGTCAGCCAAAGGCCATACGCTCAGTGCAAAAGTCATACGCTCAGTGAATATTTTATTATTTATTGGGAGATATGGCGTATTCGAGAAGATTGAGGACAGCCACGTGTCTACTTCCCCAGTTATACGACTCCTCATCAAGGCAGCGTATGGACCCCATACGCCTCCTCATCAAGGCAGCGTATGTACTCCATACGACTCCTCATCAAGACAGCGTATGAGGTCCATACGACTCCTTGTCACCCAAGTCAGCGTATGCAAGACATACGTCTACAAAAGGCAGCGTATGGACTCCATACGACTCCTCTTCAAGGCAGCATATATACTCCATACGACTCCTTGTCAAGGTAGCGTATGAGGTCCATACGACTCCTTGTCACCCAAGTCAGCGAATGCAAGACATACGTCTCCAAAAGGCAGCGTATGGACTCCATACGACTCCTCTTCAAGGCAGCGTATGTACTCCATACGACTCCTTGTCACCCAAGTCAGCGTATGCAAGACATACGTCTCCAAAAGGCAGCGTATGGACTCCATACGACTCCTCTTCAAGGCAGCGTATGTGCTCCATATGACTCCTCATCAAGGCAGCGTATGAGGTCCATACGACTCCTCATCAAGGCAGCGTATGCAAGACATACGTCTCCAAAAGACAGCGTATGAGTCAGACTGCGCTGCGCTAAAGAGCGCGCACAACTCAGTGGCGCAAGCTAAAAAGCTCGCGCACACTGCTCACTGTCTTCTCCAAATCAGCAAGAACTCTATGGTTTGAACCCAAAGCTTCAAAAGTCCATAACTTGGTCAAAACAAGTCCAAATCCAACTTTTCAAAGGTCAAAATTGGGTAGAATAAAATTCTCTACAACATGGAACCATCAAAACTTGAAAACAAAGAAGTTTGATAGATCAAAACTACCAAAATCTGAAAATAACTAATTTCTAGATCTACAAAAATTAAAGCCTCAAAATGGAAAATGACAAGTTCTAATGTGTCTTAGAAACATGAGGAGAAGCTAATGGAACAATAAAAATGGGCTCTCTTGTGGAAGCGAGTTGCACTGGCCTAAGGGGTGTTCTTGGTTGGTGGTGGGTTTAATGGAGAAGGAAGAAGAGTTAATGAGAAAGTAGAGGAGAGAGAAAAGTTAGGTGGGTTATAAAGGGGGATGGTGGTGGGTTTAACATGATGAACCAAAGAATAAACTAAGCCAACCCAAAATAAACCAAGTTAAACCATTACATGCCATGACGAACCTATTCAAGATTAAACTGAAATTAGCTAGCCAGGCAGGAAAATAAAATACATGTCAGGATCCCGTATACGTATACTGGAAATACGTAGAACGAAAAACGGGGGTGACAGTTAACCCCGAAGCATTGTCTCTTCGTAGAGGCCTATTGAAGCGAGCCTCTTTCTGCTTCTGTTTGTCAGCTGCTAGAGGTTAGAAATAAACCTCTCCTGGAGCAGCTGAGGAGGTGACGGGAGGTGTCACTTTGACAGGGGCCTCCTCTGGTTGAGTGTTCTGCTGTGAATGCGTTTGTACAGGAAGTGCCTCCTCAGGGGAGGTAGTCACCATTTGGCAATACTTGATCTTCTTACCATTGGCCTTGAAGGTAGAACGTACCCCCGGCTGAATAAGTTTTGGCATAAGATCTGGATGAACCCACATGATCTCTCTCCGAGGTGTGGTGAGTGGAATCAGTCCACTCGCGTTGTCACGAGCTGGCAGAAGTTTGACCACCTCTATTATCACCTTCGGGATAGGGACAACACCATTTCGAGCTGTGGTAGGCGGCAAGGTGCCGAACTAAAGCGATACCATGTTGGCCGAGACTGTCTTCTCCTTGTAATAGACTCGGGTCACCAACTCTGCCTACCTAATCAGGACGCTTTGGATCAAGCAACTTGATTTTATCGCTCTGCTTCAGCATCTCGAAGAGTTGTAAGGTATCCTCATCATTGAAGGAGTAGACCATCTTCGATCTCGGTACAGGTGGAGGCTTCTGAGCGGGGCCCTACATACTTTTTGAAGCACTGACATTCAATCCCTGCTTCCCATTTGCCTCATGCCTACTATTGTTGGTAGCAGGCCGCTTCGCTTTATCATCAAAGGCAAGAAAGTTAACCTCCAGAAGGCGAGCATTTCTGTCTTTTTTTTAGCGGCCTCGGCTTCGATAATCAATGAACTCCAATCGAAAGGCAGAGTAGAGTTGAGCCAGAGTTTGATCGCAGGGATCATGTTGATGCTGCAGGAGTCAATGAATGCATGTTCTGGCATACCCGAAGGTAACCTTAGGCATGCTTGTTGGAAATGCTCGATGAAGGTTCGAACAGTTTCCTTCTCCGTCTGACGGACTTCTATGAGAGACGACATGGTCATATCTTTTCCACAGTCGTAGAACCGATCGAGGAAAAGGGTTGTCAAGTCATCGAAGGATGATATAGAGTTGTCAGGGAGACCGCAGTACCAGTCGTAGGTGACTCCTTTTAATGCCCCAACAAATAGGCTTGTGATTAGGGCATCTTCCTTCGAAAGATGCCCCGTCTAAGAATGGAAGTATGTCAGGTACCGACGAGGAGAATCCTTTTCGTCGTATAGCATCAGTGTTTATGGTTTATACTTGGGAGGATAGACCACCTTGTTCCATTCGAGGGGGTAAGGCTGCGGGATTCCCATCTTCTGACGCTCCTTCTGCCTATTTCAAGCCTCAAAGCGCTCACGCAGGTCTCTAATCATCTCAACCAGATCTTCTTTAGAGCTAGGGGCAGGTAAAGGTGGTAGAGCCTGAAGATGGATACTGGAAGGAGCTGATGTTCGGGGTGCGACGTGATGATCTGCACCCGAAGATATTCATTGAGGGGGTATACTTGATTCCCCATTGGCCCCTGGATCAGGACTGGTGAAGATAGGTGCCCTTGCTAGAGTGGTCTGAATCTCGAACACTACTTGAGTCAAGGTTTGTATAGATGTAGAGAGGGTTTTGAGGCCCCTTCCAATGTGTCAATGCGTTGCACGATGTTCGAAGCTAGAGTGTCTGATTCTTCTTCATCACCACCCCCTGCCATGTAAGCTGTCATGACATGGGTGGAAGTGGATGGATCGATTGAAGCCTCACTCTCGATTTTACTTTTCTGTGGAAGGGCCTCTTCTTCCGAGGCCTCGTATTGGCTACCTCCAGCTACGTCGAGGTTGGTTCCTTGGGGGACTTCCTCGTCTTCAAGAGGAGGAATGTCAGGAATTTGACTACCCCTAGCCACTGCTTCAGCCAGAGACTTCTTCCTTGCCCGGGTGCTTTCGAACACCCCTGAGGACGGGATTACCGTCTTGTTCTTCCTCGGCTGACTCTTGGATGACGTTACAGAGGTCGAGGAGTTGGCAGTTGTCTTTCTTTCGGATGAGTGAGAGTTGGTGACAATATGGCAGGAAGCGATCTTAGGCTCCTCTTTGTCTTCAATTGGCACTCTCTTACCGAGGCGACGTCGGATGGGTGCCGTAGATTGCATTCGCTGAAATACGGACTGCCTTTGTAGTAGAGTTGTTGTCTTGCAACAACAGCAGTTGATGGTGACCATGGCACAAGTATGCCCTGTGAGAGACACATCGTGCTTATTGGTCAGTTCTCCTGATCTGCGTTTGTGAGTGATCACGTTACGCAAATCATGATAGGAGAGTTCCATTTTGACACCCTCTTCAGGCACGTGGCAATGCCAAGCGCCGGGGTGGTCATGTGAATGTTGCACCCCCCTGATCTAGTTCACGTGCATGAGATATGCCCAGATCAATGGTAGGGAATAATATTTATTATAACTTGAACCTACTGCATGCGCACCACCTAAGTGGGTGCATGGGTTCAATGTCGCAGATTTTGCCCTGTCTGACTTGGTTCAAAACGCAGTAGATGCGCCCAAGCATGACAGGGACTTTGAAGGTCGGCTCGCAAATGCGCCCGAGTCAACCCTATATAGCTTGCCATCAGCAGCGTGCATTATTTTGAGTGCATGCTTCTGGTTCGCTGTTGGCGTAGCACATTTGGGGCGCATAGAGTGTGTTGCCTTGGATCTCTTTGTACTAGCTCGCGAAGGCGTATAGTACTCAGAATCTAATTCTGCCTCGCCATGATAGCGAGTGAGTCTGTCAAAGACAGATGTTTTCTCATGCACACCAGAGTTCATGCACGGGAGATTAGCTGCGCCTCTGCTCCGTTGGCGCACCTTCTTCGACTGGAAAGAAGATAGTTGGGGAATGCAGTCAACACCGCACTTCTCTGACAGACATGCTACACCAGTGGGCACATCTTGGCTGCTGAGAACGTCAGCAGAAAGGGTCAGCTGTGGTGGCGCATCCCCTTCAGTGATGGTGCTAGGCGCATCGCCCTTGCGCACCCAAACTCGGCGAGTCTTCTTCGGCTTTGGCAGCCGCTTCGAAGGACTTATGCTTCCTTCAGAGATGAACTCCTCATACGTCTGTTGATCGAGGCGCACTACAAGTGTTTTGTGGGAGGAGCCCAGCTTGATGTCGTCAGATTGCAACACAACCTACTCATTGGAGGAGAAGGTCGTCCCCAACAGAGTCACCAGCTTGTTCGCCATCGAAAAAGTGAGGACACAAAAGGTTTTTGATTACAACTTTTGTATTTCGATTACAAATAGAACAATATACAATGTAGGACTTAGATGTAGTCCTTTAAGTACAGTTTTGTTTTTATCTGGAAACTGTGTTGATGGAGCGAGTAGTAATGCGTTGACTCTGTTGACGATCTGACGATGATTCTCTGAAGGTCTGGGTTGCTCTGGATGCCGGAGCATTTTGAGGGAAGGAAGATGCGAGGTGTCTCTCCTGCTCCCTGGATATGATCTGTGGATATATCTCCATGTATATAACTCTGTCTCTACGTGTGGATGAAGGAATGATCCTTCTATTTATAGGCAGCAGGTTGAGCTGCCCCTGTACGTATATATAGGATGCGCCTGGGTGTGGGAACGCCACGTGGCTGATGCTGGCGGAGGCGCATGGATGATGTGTCTCGAATCTGTTTGAACTGATGCATTAGGCTGTGGTGGAGCTGACACATGGCAGTTGTGAGGATTCGGTTGTTGCTGAGATCTTGGGTGGTTAGCACCCATTCATAGGCAGAACTGAGTCAAATGACACGTGGCGCATATTCATGGCTCAAAGATCTCGGATTTGGGAAAGAGTGATCTGTCTTGATGCGCCTAGGATCAGGCGCATGGAGAGGACTGAGCTGCTGTCTTTAGGGATCAGGAGCGAGTCTGGGCGCATGGTTTTTGAGGCACATACAGAGCTTTTGGACACATGGTTGTGGAAGCGCAAGAAGAGACTTGTCTTCTGTCTTGAGATCAGGAGTAAGTCTGGGGGGCGCATGGCTTTTGAGATGCATACAGTCTTCTGAGCACATGGCTGCAAAGCGCATGCGAATAAACGATTGGCCACGTGGCAAAGATAATTGTAGCCGACCAAAAGTGTAATAATAGTGCTGATGTCAGCGGCTCTTCATTTTCTGTAAAGGGCGGCTGATTGGGCGACTCTTTGGAAGATGTGTTGCCACCTTTGTCACTCAGCATTAAATGCTTGATGATGATAAGTTTGAAAGGGGCGCACCGATTAATTTCGATCTGGGCACATGTGTCTATGTCCCACTGGGCACATCGGTAGGGAGCGTATGGTGCTGATGGTGCATCTGCCGTATGGCGCATCCTTATTGGTCCATCCATTGAGTTCTTTGAGGCATTGATGGCTATTTGACTTGACTGTTTTTGAAGAGGCAGATTCATCACCATAAATACAAGTTGGTTGTACTGACTTCGGGAAGGTTGCCACTTAACGCATGGGTTTGATTTGCTTGGCCTATAAATAGCAACAGTTAAGAGAGAGTTTTGTTTGTCTTTCTCTAGACTTCTCGACAAAGATGAATTTGACTGATCCTCCTCGGTGGCAAGACGTTGCACTGTGGGTTGTGGATCCCTTTGTTCGAAGAAGCTTTGACGATAAACTCCTTCAGAAGACTGAGATGTGTCGGGAATAGACACGATAGTTTATGTTCGATCCCCTTGTCGGCAGTATTCTTCTATGAGATGGCATTGGATGCCAAGTTGAATGCATGGTTTAGGTTTGATGTGTCCAAGCCTCATTATGATGGAAGAGTCCCAGGCTGACAGATGTGCCTAACTGAGACAACAGAGTGATGTGCCTAGTTGAGAGTAGGCTGTTACAAAGTCTTCAATTGGCATCATGTTTCTGAGATAATGTCAGACAGGTGGAGCTACTATTTTATGACAACAGCAGCTGATGGCGACCATAGCACAAGTATGCCTCGTGAGGGGCGAGTTGTACATGGTGGTCTTCTCCCCCGATCTATGTCTGTGAGTGATCACATTGCATAAATCGTGTGAGGAGAAGTTCACACTTGCACCCTCTTCAGGCGCATGGCAAAGCCAAGCGTCAGGGTGAGTGTATGAGTGATGCTCCCCCTAATCCAGTTCCAGCGCATGAAATGCACCCAGATCATTAATAGGAGAGCAGCACGTATTGTGAGTGGAACCAACTTTATGTGCATAGCCCACATAGGCGCATGGGTTTGACACCGCAAGAATTGCCCCTAACTTGGTTCAAGCGCATTAAATGCACCCAAGTGGAAGGAGGACTTTAAGTGTTGACCCATTCCGGGTGCAAAAGCACTTGAGTCAACTTCTGTACATCCTGCTATTAGCCGTGCGCATGGTTTTCAGCGCACGTTTCTGGCTGGTTGCTGGCATAGCACATTGAGGGCGCATGGCCCGTGCCGTCTTGGATTTCTTCGTAGTAGCCCAACTTTTCCTTGCCAAGATGGCAAGTGAAGAACTTGCAGCCGATTCAGAAGAAGAAGAGGCACTGTTGCAACTTTTTGTGGCTCAAACGGGCTCCCTTTTCTTCTTTTTTATTTTATTTTGGTGCCCTTTTCAATGGAGGCAAGGGGGCTCTTTATATGGAGTGAAATAAGACTTTTACCTATATCAAGCTTTGTAGACGTAGCCATAGGAGTTCCAATTGGTTTGACATTGTCCATATCAAACTTCTTTAGCAGGTCTTTTGTATACTTTGCTTGATTGATGAAGATCCCTTGTGAACTTTGATTGATTTATAGCCCAATGAAGAATGTTAGTTCTCCCATCATGCTCATTTCAAATTCACTCTGTATACACTTAACAAACTCGTTACAAAGCATCTTATTTGTTGATCTAAAGATATTGTCATCTATATTTATCTGCACTAATAAAATACGCTTATCCAAAGATTATATAAACAAAGTAGAATCAACCTTTCCTTTTAAAAAACCATGTTCAAGTAAGAAGGAACTAAGGTGCTCATACCATGCACGAGATGCTTGTTTGAGTCCATAGAGAGCCTTACAAAGCTTAAATACGTGATCATGATTTTTGAAAAGTTTAAAACTAGGAGGTTGTTTGACAAAAACTTCTTTTATAAAACTATTTAGAAAAGCACTTTTGACATCCATTTGAAAAGTTTGAAACTATGAAAACTTACAAAAGCACAAAGTATACGAATGGATTCAATTCTAGCAACTGGAGCATATGTCTCATCATAGTCAATGCCTTCTTCTTGATCATAGCCTTGAGCTACTAGACGTGCTTTGTTGTGTGTGACTAAACCATTCTTATCTAACTTATTTTAGAACACCCACTTGGTACCATTGACTGGATGATCACTCGGTCTGGGAACGTGTTCCCAAACTTGATTCCGTTCAAATTGGTTTAGTTCTCTTGTATTAAAAAATTCATCATTAAAAGCTTCTACAATATTCTTAGGTTCTTTCTTAGAAATAAATCCTACATTAGCAATTATATCTCTAGTACTTGAACGAGTACTTACACTTGTTGATACATTACCTATTACCAGTTATTCTGGATGATTTGGTGTAAACCGTAATCGCTTAGGCGGACTTTCCAAGTATGCGGTTGGTGTATTTTTAGGTGTTTTGTCTGAGGGAATTTTCTCATCTTCATTGTCACTATCGTTGATGCGTTGACTGTTCAGCTCGTCGAAGGTGACGTTTATTGATTCTTCAACAACAAGTGATCTTTTGTTGAATACTCTGTACCCTTTGCTCTTTGCAGCATATCCTAGAAATGTTCCTTCATCAGCTTTTTCATCAAATTTCTCTAAGTTGTCTTTCGTATTTAAGATAAAACATCTGCAACCGAACACTTTGAAATAACTGATGTTAGGAGCTCTATTAAACCATAATTCATATGGAGTCCTTTTGGAAATAGGTCTAATAAGAACTCTATTTAATACATGGCATGCTGTATAAAAAGCTTTTGCCCAAAAATACTTTAGAAGATTATGTTGGTTAAGCATAACTCTGGCCATATCGCCAAGAGTTATATTCTCTCTCCATAATGCCATTATGTTATGGATTTCTGGGGCAAGAGAATTCATGTGATAAACCATTTGAATCACAAAATATTTTAAAATCATGGTTATCAAATTCTCCTCCATGATCACTTCGAATACGAGTAATCATGAATTCTTTCTCATTTTGTACATTTTTACAACAAGACACAAATTTAGAAAAGGTTTTATTTTTATTTATAAGAAAGTAAACCCAAGTATATCGTGAATAGTCATCAAATACTACGAAAGAATACAGCTTACCATCAAGGTTGTCCACTCTACTTGGTCTAAACAAATTCATATGTAACAATTGCAGTGGTCTGGAGATACTTACAGCGTTTACTAATTTGAAAGATGATCTACATGTTTTGTTCTTTTTACATTCGGCACAGACTATATCTTTCTTGAATGAAATATCAGGTAAGCCTCTTACCAGTTTTTTTGTGGACAACCTTACAATAGTGTTCATGTTCGCATGTCCAATACGTATATGTCATACCCAAATTTTGTCTTGAGATGTGAATAGCCACTTTTCTGTACTTATAGTACTTTTTGACATATATGATACATATATGTTGTCCTCTCTTATTCCTTTAATGGAAATTATTCTAGAAGATTTATCATAAACGAAATATTTATCTTTAACAAAATTAATTCCATAACATTAGTCAATTGACTAAAACTTAGCAGGTTATGTTTTAATTCTGTTACAAGACATATCATTTTAATAATAGAAAAGAAAGAAGTACCTATGTCGCCAATTCCAATTATATGTTCTTTTAAATTATTTCCAAAGGAGACATAGCCTTCTTTATTCATCGATAGAGTTGCAAATCATCCGTCATGTCTAAAATAACTAATATCTATGATCTATTTGCTTCTAGTGGGAGAAGGAAGGTCCACCTACAACACAAGTCGAAGATGTAATCTTTGGTACCCATATTCTTAAGGGTCCAAATATGTTAGCTTTTGGAATCCAAACATATATATGCATATCTACAAGCTTCCTAATCATGCATTGATGTGATACATGTCTTTTTATACCACAATAATGACATGTAGCAGAAGTGTTAGTGCTAGGTGAAGTTCGAAGATCATGTATGTATGTTTTGAAGACGTGTGTGAATTCTTGTGTGGAAAAGTATACATGAATGCATGACTTCTAGTAGTTTTAATAGTGTTAGTCGTGTTGTGTTTGTGCTAAGCCTTGTGACTTGTGTTCAGTTGAGTTACAGGCTTAACAACATGTTTACCCAACTTAATCTCTAACTTTTTAGAGACACCACAGGCTTTAGTGTATGAGTGTATCTATCCTCTGAGTAGCAATGTTATACTTTTTTTTCTAGTTCATAGAGATCATTAAGGTTTTTATTTTCTCGATTAGCTTTCTCAAGGTTTCCAAGAGTGTCATATAAACTTAGCTTAAAGAATTAACCTCATCCGTGTTACTAGAAGATTTTCTAATGTCTTCTAGCATATGAGATTGCTTAGAAAACTCATATTTATAAATTTTAGCTCTTTCTTGGCACTTTTGTACATATCCATCATCTTCTTTTGATCTTCTAACAGATTAGTGAAGGCATCAGATAATTTATCAAATGTAAATTCTTCATAAAGAGGATTCGAAATTATCTTAGCATCAATAGCCATGAAACATAGGTTTGTTGTGTTGCGAGGTTTTTCTTCTTCATCGGAATCATTCGCCTCACTTTCACACCATATGCTGGTATTAGCATAATTCTTTGTCGAAGTCCTTCTTTTCCTTGACTGATCGTATCTACTTTTCTTTCTTACAACAAGACAATCTTTCTTGATATGCCTTATCTTCTTACAGCTGTAGAAGATTGGTTCTTCGTCATCCCTAGAATCTTTCTTCTTCTTGTTTGTTTTCTTATACTTAAGGAATCTTTTGAAGTTCCTTGTCATGAGAGCCATTTGCTCGTTGTCTGAGCTATCGGTCTCACTCTCATCATCAGAGGTTGTCTTGTGGTGTGCTTTGAATGCTATAACATTCTTCTTTGGTGCTGGCTTTTCAAAATCTTTAAGGTCCAGCTCATGTGTCATATGTTTTTCCATGAGAGTTTTAAGAGTCATCATAGTGAGATCATTCCCTTTAATAATGGTCGTTGCCTTGGGATTCCAGTGCTTGGTCAGCTCGCGAAGTACCTTTCAAATTTTTTCATGATTGTTGTATTCTTTTCTAAGGGAAGATAAGGGGTTAACAATATCTAAAAACCAAGTAAACATATTTATAATAGTCTTATTAGGCTTCATTTTGAAGGCCCTAATTATCTTGTGTTAGTCGTGAGATTTTAGACTCCTTCACTTGTGAAGTTCCTTCGTGAGTTACCTAAAGAAGTTTCCAAATCTCATGAGACATGACACATGTTGATACTTTATTAAAATCAGTTCTATCTACAGCACAAAACAAAACACTAATAGCTTTTGCATCAAGACTTGCTTGTTTCTTTTCATTATCGGTATATTTGTCATGTGATTTTTCAACTAGATTTCCATCTACCACAATAGGTAGTGGTTTGTTGTAACCATCGATGACAATGGACCATGAATCAAAATCAAAATACTTCAGATAAAAGCTCATTCGTGTCTTCCAATATGTGTAGTTTGTACCATCAAATAGGGATGGTCTATTTGTAGACTGGCTTTCACCATTGCTAGTATATAATGATGCCATATTTCAAGGAAATTAAATCCAACTAGAGGGAAATTGTGCTCTGATATCAATTATAGGATCGATGGCACCTCTAGAGGGAGGTGAATAGAGTGCAGCAGAAAAATATCCCTAATAAAAATTTAAGCAGGTAAATGCAGATATAAGTAAATACTTAAAAGAAGTGAAGTAAAACAGTAATTAAATAGGGGCAAAAAAGCAATACGTAGACACCGAGATTTTAGACTGGTTTCCCTCTGAGAGGACTAGTCCAGTCTCGAGAACTCTGCTCAATATTAAATCCACTATTTGAAATAGAGATTACACCGTATGATTTACTCCGAAGAACGCGCCTACTTCAACACCGTCGTATTTTAATCCGAAGCCCACGATCAAACTTCAACACCTGTCTGAAAAAAGCTTTTATACCCCAAGCTTGTACAACTTAAATACTCCTAATTGGAAACCACCAGCACTTAGAAGAATATAAGTTGTCTTGGAAATAGGAAGATTGAAAGCTCTTTGAAGATATGAAGGTTTTAGAATAGATAAAGAAGATGAAAAATGAATGAGTGATTAGAAATGACAAATTCTACTCTATTTATAGGAATTTTTGAACCAGAGTTCGGACAAAAACTCAGCTAGGACAACGTTCATAATTTTGAACGTTAGAGATCCAAAGGAGTAGGAATTTGCTGCTGACCAGGAGTGATTCAGGTGGACCGAGTTCGGTCAGAACTCAGCTCGAATTCGGCTAAGGGGTTTTCTGGCCAGTTTTAGTTTAGCAAAGGTTTTAGATGTTTGGTTTGGTTTGGTTTGGGTCATAAAATAGGTTTGTAAGGATATTCTTCTAAATTGTCAGTGATCCCGACTCACAAATTATTTAGACTCAATAAATAGAAAATACAGAATAAAGTAGAAAACATATGCTCTAATGATATCTGTTGTGATCTTCTATCTTTTTATATCAAATTAGAAGTTTAAGTCAATTATCGAAATCAAATTGATCATGGATGTATGGCCAACAGAGCATATGAGGGAAGAGACACACGCCCGCATGAGGGTTACACACAAGGGAGTCGGTTCTCGACTATGTCCAAGGGAGAAGTTCGAGGGCCCCCGTCAGGGACTCGACCTCGAGCGGTAGAGCTTGGAGTGGCCCCTGCGCCAGCATGCTCTGGTGGGACTGTCAGATAGAGTATGAAGTCGGCAATGGAAGATAAAGAGAAAGAGGTACTATATGAGACACGAGGAGATCATCAGAGTAATGTTGCAGGTGATGGATTGGCTACTGGAGCGTCCCTGAGTAGGTCATGGGCAGAGATTTATGGGACAGGTGCGTCGACTAGCAATCCATCGATCGGATACGTGGAACCAACAATGGTGGGGAACAAACTCAGAGCTATCTTCCCTGTAGAAGAGATCAAGGATGTTACAGAGTTCTGGAGAAACAGTATGATCATGTATGTATTAGGGATAAGCCCCTTTTCGGCCAGATCAGAGTGTATGCTAACCGGGTATGACGACCTAAAGGTAGTATGGAAATTTTTGCAAAGGAAAATGGCTTCTACTTTGTAAAGCTTGGTCTCCGCGAGGACGTGGACAGAATCATCCATGGAGGATTGTGGACGTTCGATGGCAGACTTATTATATTGAAGGTGTGGACTCCCGAGTCTACATGCAAGAAAGATATTCTATATGTGGTGTCGATATGGATCTGGTTTCCAAACTTTCTTGTTAAATACTGGAGTCTTTCGCTCCTTGGGAGACTGGCTAGTTTGATTGTACTCCTATCAAAGTGGATGATGCCACTACCTATCTAACTTGATTGATGTATGCACGATGTTCGTCAAGATAGGAGCAGATAGTAATCTTCCAAGGATACTAGAATATGAAGTACCTAGCAGTGAGATTTTCCAGCAGGTGTGGAGTATGAATGGGTCCCTCCGAGTTGCACATCATGTGTTTATTTTCGGCACTCGACCAAGTTTTGCTCGGTGTTGTGAGCTGGTGGAGGTGACACGGGGAACCTTACACCTCCGGTGGGTGCCAACTCTGGTAGCCTCCATACGGAGGTCCCTTTGGATCATGGGAAAGGCGGTAAGGACATGAGGGAGGAGGAAACACCTCCTAATACTATGAATACCACTACTGGGTTAGACGAAGTGGTGGTTCCCCCTGGGATAGAGCAAAACCAGTTTGTCGCCTTCAGAGCGCCGGGAGGTGTTGTCACCAGGGGCATGCGTGCGTCTTCGAGCAGTGGTACTTACAATATTGCGCGTGGCGACCACTTTTTTAGCAGAAAGCACCATGCTGGCCCGATTCGTGAAAAGCCAGACAGAAGAAGGCTGGATCCTTCCCTAACTAAATTGGCTTTATGTGTAGATAATCCTAAATGGGATACCATGTTGAAGGAGAAGGCAACTGCTCAAGATGATGGTAATACGGATGATGCAATGGAACAGGTGGATCCAACTACTCCCCACGTGGTTGGACCTGGCAATACATCTCCATCGATATTCAATGATGATTATAGCTTGGAATGTACGTAGGATCTGTTCTCTGGGTAGGTAAAAGGAGGTATGTAAAAATCTAAATATGGCGGACTATACGATAATAATATTACTGGAGACTAAGTTAGTACATGAATACTTGCTAGTGCGTAGAACGCCCTTTAATTGGGAACAGGCACACAATCTTGCTCTATGAGGAATGGCCAGAATTTGGGCCCGATGGGATAGTCATGTTTGGGTTGCCAAAGTAATCCATATATTGGAGCAGCTGTTACCTCTTCACTTCTCCAATAAGGGTTGCTTCAACTTTATCCTTGGAGCGGTATATGGAATTAAAGATAGGAGGAGGCACGTCGACTTATGGAGGGAGATTTCTTGGGTTAGTGACATGGTGGAGGGTGCGCATCTCCCTCTTCTATCTAAGGGTGATTTTGATGCTATCTTATACGATAGAGAGAAAGTCATAGGGGCGGCCAGTTTTGGACCCCATCTTGATGGACTTCTAGCGCTGTTTGCTACAAGCGGAGCTTACAATTTTGGAGCAATCAGGACACATTTGGATGTTGCACAACAAGTCCATCAATAAAAAAGTTGCTTGTCAGCTTGATCAGGCATTGGGTGATAGTGACTGGTTCTGTACGTTTCCTCAATCAACTACAGAAGGGTTAGTGTCGGGGACCTCTAACCATTCACCTATTCGGGTGTCCCTATCACCCTCTTCTCCTTAGAAGGCTCTATGATGATATAATAACAGTTGGCACCTCACTACTGGGTATATCGCGGTGGTGACCAACTGCTTGCATCCACCTTCGGGGGCATACGCCCAACACGAGATGGTGCAAATGTTTAAAACAACGAAGGTTGCTTTACATCGATGGATTATTGACCGCCCACGACCTCAGTCAGCCAACTTAGAGGCTGAGTTATAGCAGGTACAGTTAGCTCTCCAATTAAACATTCTGGATAGCAGCCTAGCGGCTCGTTAGAAGGTACTGGTCCAAAAAGTCAGTGCGCTCCGGCTAGAAGAAGAGATACATCTGGCCCAGCGTGCAAAGTATCAATGGGTCAAAGATGGAGATTGCTGAATTAAATTCTTCTACAATATGATCCGGTCCAGACAACACCACAACAGTTTCCAACATTTATTAGACCCGGATGGCAAGGTGGTCGAATCGCAGTAAGGTATGCAAGCAGAAGCTGTCAGGTATTACTCGGAGCTCTATAATCAATCCCATTATGCCTCTACTTTTTTTTGATATTACGTGCAAGAGGATTGTAACTGCTCACGACAACCGCCTACTAATGGTGCTAGTGAGATTGAAGGAGATCGAGGGCATTATCATGGCGACATATCCCAATAAAGCTCCAGGTCTGGATGGCCTCAACAGCAGATTTTTCAAAATACATTGGGAGGCGCTTAAGTTCTTAATACACTCGGCAGTACATGAATTATTCATAAAAGGTAGACTATTGAAGGAACTGAACCACAAATTTTTGGCTTTGGTTTCGAAGAATAAGGGAGCTTCATTGCTAGCTGACTTTCGACCCATAGTGTATTGTAATTATTTGTACAAAATAATTACACACTTGATGGTTAGGAGGATGGAGGGAATCATGCAAAGTCTGGTGTCAAGGAATCAGACAGCATGTATAAAAGGCAGATCTATCGCAGAGCACAGCCTACTGGCATACGAGATGCTGCGGGAGTTCAACAAAAAAGGAAGCATGAAAGCCTGTATCAAACTTGACCTTCGAAAGGCCTACGACATAGTGAATCAGGAGTTTGTATGTCAGCTAATGCTCGCTATGAGGTTTGATCAGGTGTGGGTTGACAGAGTCTGGGAAAGTATCACATCTTTCACCTTCTCAGTTCTTATCCGTGGCATTCCATATGACTTTATCAGGAGTAACAGGGGTATTCGCCAGGGGGATCCATTATTTCTGTACCTATTTACTCTTGTGATGGAATACTTCTCTTACCAGATGGAGATATCAATTCGGCAAAAAAAAGATATTATCCCCCATGTACCGTAAGATTCAGCCTCACATCTCTCTCATCATTTATGAAGGTGATCTACTTGTTTTTCTATAGCCCACCATGGCCAGGCTTCGGGCGATCACGGATATTATGGATGATTTGCCCAGGTATCAAGGTTACAGTTGAACAAAAATAAGAGCAGGGTGTTATTTAGCACTCATTGTACTCTCAAAGAAGAACGTGCAGCTGTGTTGGGAGTAGAGAAGGGTGAGTTACCAGTTAGGTACCTGGGCGTACCTCTGTCTGTAAATTATGCCAAAGAAATAGAGTATCGTATGCTGGTAGAGTACACACAACGTCGAGTGGAGGGCTGGTTGGCCCATGGTCTGTCGTTTAGTGGCAGCATCGAACTGGTTTGGTCAGTTATTACGTCCTTAACACTATTATGGTTACAGAAAATTGAACGCATTTGTGCTAACTTCATATGGCGGAGTAGGTTACATGCTATTGGTTGGGATCAACTAAGTCATCCTAGATAGGAGGGTGGTGTGGGACTCCAGCACCTCCAAACTACCCGTAAAGCTACTAGTGTGAAGCTTACTTGAAAATTTATTCAAGGAAGATCCCTGTGGGATGAATGGACGTCTAATAGATGCCCAAAAGGGGATAACTTCTGGACATATGCATACTACAACAATGTCTCCGTTACCTTTAAACAACTTCGGCGAAATCGAAACTACATCACGACTGCCATCCAACGTGGGTTTAAGGATGAAAGAGATACTGACTTGTGGCGTGACCCATGGATTAAGCATTATAGCCTGTGGTACCACACAGGGGAGTACTTGGCAATTGAGGCTCGTAAAGGACTTGGTATCCATACCATTATTTTGGACGGGACTTGGAAACCGAAGGCGTATGCGCATGCGGCCAGGTTTACGGATTTGATTCGTCGGTCTACTATAGACAGTGAGGCGCCTAGGGATCATTAGGTAGGACTCATGTGGCTGGAGGAGGCGGTCAAGATGGGTTCAGCCTCCGGTCTTGTTATGACCTAGTGCGAGCGCGGCATCCACATACAAAAAAATTTGACTTCATCTGGCATAAAGGATTGGTGCATAAAATGCAGTTGTGCATGTATCATGTGCTACTTTGTCGTATTCTTTCTAGAGAGTAGCTTATTCAATTGGGATGCAACTTACATCACCATGTTATGTGCTTTGTCATTCCACTGATGAGTCCATTGGCTACCTATTCTTTACATGTACAAAGTCCTGGTCTATATAGAGGGAACAAAGTAACAGACTAGGATTGAGAGCAGAGCCAAGAGTATAGTGCCCTGTCCCGCTCAGTCAATCAGAGGAATCGAAATGCCGATGGCATTCGGACTTAGCTATACAACGGTTGCTCGAAGACTCGCTCGGTCGAGGCGACCCCTCGCTCAGGTGGGTGGCTTTGGTGAACTTGCCTCAGCTTGGCCTTCACACTAATAAATCAAAAGTTTTCAAATACACAAGTAGGCTTGATAATAAAATAGATGCATCCACATAGTTAAGGGAATAATCCCAAGTCGGGTCGGAATGTGTTAGAACATAGAAAAATGTCCCACGGTCGACTTAGAAGTTTGCTTCGCGTGCTTTTAAAATGACACTCGATCCTTCGTCCGTGGCTTGGAAGAAAGAAAGCTGGTTTAAGTTGCCACGAAGTTAAGAACTTAGTCTAAGTTATAGGCATCGCCTGCATGAATACATGATAAAGCATGCACGGTCCCATCGTCCAGGGCTTGGCATTGCCTTGCTCGTCCCACGGGTTAAGTTATAGCGCACGTTGCAGAGCATGGCTTGTGGCATAAGTCTAGGCACCCTAAAGAACTTGGTTGTTCAAGTTAAACGTGTACACAACACGTTCCCTCGATGCAAGGCTTGATGCAGCCCTCGCTCGTCAAGTCGTTACAGGAATAAGTTAGACAAGAGTTTTATTGGGCTATCGAAGTCATAGCAAGCACTGTCCCCTGTTGTCTGCAGTTGTCAAGTCACATAGTCTCACGATCTCAAGGCTCATCATATAAAGTATGTGACTTGAGCGGTAGTGTCGTCTAGAGAGAAAGTATGTCTAAGGCACGAGCCACGGTTAGTTTAGGGAAAAGCATGCCACGGATAAAAGAACACGTTATGTTCAAGTTAAGTTGGAAGACTACTTAGTAGTCATTCCCTGGCTTTCAAAGGATAAGAAAGTTCACGAGATCGGTCCCGCTACTTGGGAGTCTCGATAAGCAAGTCCACGCGACTGGTTATCGTCGAGATCGATCCCGCTACTTGGGAGTCTCGATAGAAAGTTGGAAAGCATGGTCATGATTAAGGAAAGACTTGGTAGATCGAGTTGAGTCTTGCATGGTCATTGGACAACTTGTGCGTAAGAGGAATTTCTCAAACGATCCTGGGGCACCGGGTTCGTGTTAGCCTAGGAGGAATTGCAGATATTGTATGGCCTTCATCGACGATACGACTCGATTGAAGTGAATCGCTACAATATCGATTATGGGTCATTCAGTGGGAGCTCGTACCTCACGTGAATGGTCACCGTATGTAAAGATCCAGTATAGCTTGACATTGCTAGTGACCGCTCATATAGATGTATCAGCGTAAGAGCGGTTATCCGCGTGTATGCCTTTGGATTGCGTCGAGTACTAGCAAGTTACGAGTTAGGTTAACAAGGCATAATTATAGCAATCGCTAACCTTGAATCAGTGCGGGCTAGGTGCGTACGGTTGCAATACCATTTTGGAGCTTAAGATTTGGCTATAGCAAGGACACGTGCTTTGGCGTGAATGTGGCATCGTCATCGAGTCATCTCGAGTTATGTCAGGAAGGACCGTATGGCAAGTTGGTTAAGTCTAGTTGATCCTTGGGAGGCACGGCCTTGATCTTAAGTCACGATCAAGTCTATTGGCATGACAAGCATGAGTCATCCCCTTGACGTTATTGGCACGAGAATGGAAAGTCTTGGCACGGCCGAGTTTGCATAAGTTTCTACTTTGCGAGGCATTGCCTCGAATATATTGAAGCCACGAATAGAGTATAGCACGACCCTATCGTTGCGTTGCCAAGTATAGGCCAAGGTGTCTCTGTCCTAAAATTGATCCTAAGGCAAGACTGTAACTACAACTTTTCTAGAATAAGGGTATTTTGGTAATTGTGTAATTTTTAAAATTATTTTGTTAATATTTTTAATTGTTGCTTTTTGTGATAGTGGTTCTTTTGGTTTAACCTTAGATAACCATGTTTAGAGACTAACCATGATTAGAAGACTTAATTATCATTTAGATTTGAATTTTGAGATTAAATCCCAATTAGGAAACTTCTTACATTCATTTTAGGGTTTTTAATATATTGCTTTTTGGGCTTTTTGCTAAAAGGCTTTAATTTGACTTAAGTTGAGTGGCCTGGTGAATAAACCCTAACCCTAACCCTAATTCCAGTACATAGTCGGCCAAACACAGACCCCCCCCTCCTATATAATATATCACATAGCCTCAAGCCTCCTTTACAAACCCTAATTTGTCTACCTTCCTCAAAGTGGCCTATTTTTCTCATCTCTCATCCGATTTGGACCAAACAAATTGTGTTGCAATCCTTGGGAGGAAAAGATGTTGCTGAAGGGTTGCTAGCAAGGAATTGGAGGCTTTGGACCGTAGGAAACTGGTGTCGAGGCGTTTGAAGGCTTTTTGTATTGAGATTTCGACTCTCAATAGGTAAACGCTTTTAAACTCCTTTAATTCCTGATTTTTCTTTATAGAAGCATGTATCTAGGTACCTTAGACCTGTATATATAGTTTGGTTAGATTTTGTGTCTGTTTGATATATGTATCAGATGTGTGTCGGTGTATGTTAACATGTACTTGATGAAATACCTCTTAGAAATAAAAGTCATTATTTTTCAAAACTAATTTCATATACTTGTAGCCCTATACGAGGGGATTCCAAAACATTTTTTTGTTATTTTTTGATACTATTTTCATATCCAAACAGGACACGGGTACGTAGCACGAGGTCCCGTGCACAGCCAGTGCACTGTCTTGCATCCTGAGTGTCATAACTCGATGGATACGACACGGTTTGGTGTGAAATTTTGTGGACACGTGGGGGCAACCTCTGTCCATGTGCTCATGAAATTTTACGAAGTTTCGTTGAGTGTGCACGAAGATATCGCACCTGCATTGATTCGGCTGACACCATTCACGTGCGCACAACCCTCCCCGACACGATGTTCGTGTGATACGTGGACTCCACGTGGACACGTGTCAGGGTGTCGAATACCTAGACCTAGACCCCAGCTAGCTATGTGCACGAGTACGAGGCCCATTGTGTCGTGTGTCGTGTCCTAGACCCTTCGACATGGCCGCACGAGCCCTAACCGATCACAGTTTTTGACACTTCGAGTTGGGTTCTGACACGGGCTTTTGGATACGATTCTGACACTTGGTTGGACACAGTGACACCCCCATATGTCGACACACATGTGGGCTACCTTTTCCCCAATTTTCTGTGTGTATATATATGTATATTTGTACGTATCGGAGTATATATGTCTATGTGTGTATATATATAAGTTAATAGTTTTGTGTGTGTGTGTGTGTATATATATATATATATATATATATATATATATATATATATATATGTGTGTGTGTGTGTGTGTGTATATATATCTTGCTATATTAATGTAAATATGTATGTTTATATCAGTTTTCCCAGTTTTGGGTTTAGTTTTAGGATTTTGGGATGTTCAGTAGATTAGCTATTAGATTAGATGGGTTTCGGATATATATAATGTTTTATGTTATTGAGTTAAGTTGGTTGTTGGTCAGTAGGTTGTTTGATCAAAGTTGACTTTGACCTAAAATGGCCTAGAATCATATAGAGTGCATTGTGAACTTCTTTTATTTCATGTTAGATACTTTGTAACATGTGTTTCTCTAAATAGGACACTGTGACTCCAGTTTGGACACTTATTCTCATTAGTTGTTCAGGTTATCAGGCGAGTACATTCTTTGACTATTCCATACTTGCTAGGACTTATATTCTTGCTATAGACTACTTTACTTTATGTTGACACGATGTTATCACGGATTAGTACTATATGGATCTTTTTATGAGATGTTATCTCCCTCGGGTGCATCGAATACATCATGTCATGTGTGCTTTTTATGAACATCATGTATTCCTTGGACTCTTACTATTTATGTACACTCATGTGCTATCATGTACTCTCATGATCCATGAGCTTCATGTATAAACTATTCATGTACACTCATGTTCTCATGAGCTTCATGTATAAACCTTCATGTGCAATAACATAACCCGTCTATATCCTTGTGTATTGATTAGGGTATGGAAGAGTAGAAGTAGTCATGTGAACAATTTCAAAGTAGGTAATCATGTGAAAACTCTGTAGCGTAATCATGTGCAAATTCAAGCCGTTTACATAACCATCTTGTGCTCTAAATCACTTAGTCACTTACAGTTCTTAATTTTCCATATTTATATTTCTAGTTTACTAGATATCTCTTTTGCTCTTCATGTTTATTTCTTAGAGCGTTTCGTGTATTTTATTCTATAGCTTGCTTTACAATTCTTGTCATGATATGAACTGTGTGAGAGATATGTATTCATTCCTATCCTGATTCGACCTGTTGATAAAATTTTACAGGTAACTTGGAGGATCACAGCTAGCCTAGAGGGCACTAGTAGAGCTTGGAGTAGATGTCTAGAGTTTTGTTTATCTTATTTCTTGTTTGTCTTGGAGATGTATTTTATTTTAGATATTGAGATTTTGTGTTTGTTAAACACTTGACTTATTCATTTTTGGTTGTATCCCTCTTGTGGATGTTATCTATTTTATCGTGCTGATTATCTAGCTCTAATTTTGTGATTGAGATTGTATCCTTCTGAGATTGTCCTCCGTTTGGAGATTATATCATATAGTATTAGTTGTGATTGTGACCTATAACAGCGTTCTAACGCCGACACTGTGGCGTAGGCTGGATGTACCTACTTCTGGTGCCCCTACATTGGGTGCGGGTCGTGACACATTTTTAGTGGTGGCCCATACAGGTCGAGATTCGCATTTGTGCGATATCGTAGTAGCACAACGACTTAGTTGTACTACTACGAGCCTGCTATAGAGTATAGGAAATAAGGTGTTAGAATGAGAGGATACTCAATCACTGTTAGAATTCCTCAAGAGATTCCTGGGACGACCCTTGAGAATCTCATTTTGAGCTTCGATTTGAATTTTTTTTCCTTGTTTTGATTCACCCTTACTCCTTGTTATTGAATTTGATTTTGATGGATTCATTGTTAAATTTTGAATCTTGATGTTCATTGTTGATTTTGATTTTTGTATTTAAATATATTTTATTTAAGGTATAACCTGATAACATATTTGATAAGGACAGTGAGAAAGGTACATGTCTGCCTTATTTATGGAGTTTAGAATTTATCGCAGTCATACTGGCTAGCATGACAAAGACATAGAGCCTGATTTTAGATATACTTATCCTAGTTATAAAAATTTAGATTTTCTTGCAGCCATATCGGTTGGCGTGGTCAGAATTCTAGATAACATAATTTTTGGTTGTATACCTTAGTTACGGACTCTATCGTTTGTTGCAGTTATTGTCAACCCCTTGACCAAATTTTCTCCTATTTATTAAAATTTTTATACCATTCTTTATTATCTCATATATATAATTGTTATGCTTTATATTTTTGTTTTACTTAAAATATCAAGAAAGGGACCAAAGGGTAATAACGGTTTTGGCATGGGCTATAGTGCAGTTTTTCATAAATTCAAATTTTCCCCTCTGGCCATTTGAGAACTCGACCATTGAAGATAGCAGCAATCAAATTCAAATTGATTCTCTCAATCCATTAGGATTTGAGATGAAATTCAACTCTATATATATATAGAGGGAGCAATTAGTTCTCTCACTTTTCCCTCATCGAAACCCTAAGAAAACTACCCTCACCTCCGCAAGCCGTTCCCATTCGAGTCTGCCCATGTGCCACCATTAGCCTACAGAAATTCTTCATTAAGGTATGGTCTAAAACTCCTTCCTATTGAGTATATATGCTACGTGTTTGATAATATTACTAGGAAGGGCTGTGTACATAGGGAAGACTGGTACAGACCTATGTTATCGAGAATGGGTGGGGTTCGTGTACTCGTATTTCGGTTAGGCACTGGTACTTGTAAATGTTTCCTACATGTTCAATTTGTGGGCGTTGATAATTTGAATACCGTATCTTATAGATACAGTAGGGTCGATTCGTCTTATAAAGTGTTTGGGATTACATATATGTATTTAGGCAAAGATGTGTTGTTCCCTGTGGGGACCAGGGACTTGTGTCCACCAGGGGTATGCTAGAACAGAGGATAAACAGCTAGTACAGATGACACATTGGGTATCACGTATCCGACTTGATACTCGGGTCTCAGAATCGAAGAGTATAGCTTAAAAATTCAACTTGAATCTGAAGGTGCATCCGGAAAACATTCCTTTTGTAGTTTTGCTTTTATGGTTAGAAACGTATGCACGATCTTAGATTAGGTTGTATGTTATTCCTTAAAAACTAAGATCCAGATCTAATTAGCCAAAGGAATTCATATCATTTGATACCGGTATCATGGCAGTCTTCTATGGTAGCTGAAAATGTATAATTGATGTAATATCCTATGAGAAGAATCAGACACATCAGTTCTTAGCATCTATTATGCCCTTCTATTCCCTTCAGTATAATGTATTCAGTATTTTGAAACCAAGGGCAAGCAGTGCAGTGGCATGTTAGTACTACTTAGATGTTCTAGAGTTTCTATTCTGTTTTCCCTTTCAGTTGGTGTAGGCATCTATGATTGCATTTTTTTCTGTTAATATAGCCTTCAAACATAGGAGTGGATAGGGGGTATCTCGATTCCTAGGAAGAATCAAAGGTTGTAGGAGAATGGGTATTATACGTGAATGGGATATATGGTATCAGATATTAGGGTGTGCCCAATGGCCAGATAAGGCAATGACAAATCCTGTACAATAGGATACTGCTTTGGTCAATACACATAAATGCCATCTTGAGTACAAAACCTTATGTGCAATATCCAGCAGGTAAAGGTTGCGATCAAACACTGTTTGGACACATTTGTCAGTGTGACAGTGATTGGGTAGTATCTGGATAATGAGGAAAACCTGAAGTATAACCACACATGAGAATAAAGGAGGGGGGTAATGGCACAACAAAGCACTGTATTTTTGCTGCTGCTATTGAGGATTCTCAGTTACCCCTCGTTTAGACTGTAGGACTAGAAGTAGGTATCACAATATTCCCTGAGTATACCCTAGGACTTTGAGTGCCTATAGTACCCGAACGCAGGAGGGTGCCAACTGTGATGGAAATAAAAGAAAATCAATTATTCTAGATCTGGTTTCATGTTTGTAATTTGGCACATTTGTTTTAAGATATATTTATTATAATCTTATTCGAGTTTGTACTTAATAAGGAGAGTAACTAGGTTTCAGTCTCAAATTGGGAGGTGTCAGAAGTAATAGCATTATCATACAGCAAAGGGATATCTATATGAAGTCTATATAGTTGGCTTCAGTTTAACTAAAGTTAACATATGCAGTTGTAGCAGAAGCTCGACATAAGTAAAATAGCAAGACCAGACATACACATGAGTATCTTGGGATTCAAATAGGTTCAGGGGTATGGGTGGTGTTCTAATGTCCAAGGAAGCTCGAGTGTCTACTCTACAGATAGCATTAGAGGAAGAGAGGAGACATTATCAATTACCTGTCAAATAAGGATCCAAAGGGGAGTTGGAGTACAGTAGAGAGGTAGGCCTACTTGTTTGTATCTGTCCCAATTGTTAGAGTTTATTTATTGTTCAGTCCCTGCTGAACCTTTGGTTCGGTTAGTACTACTTTAGCATTTCAGTCCTATAGGGTACTGTTCAGTCCTTCCATTTTAATGTTTAGATGATATTTCAGTTTCAGTTTTCACTTGTTACAGTCCACACTCAAATGCATCCAAACTAGGGACTGTTAGTTGTTCAGTCCTTGTGTCGCATGGTATCAGTTATTGCCATGATGTTTTGTCCTTGTTTGCTTTTTGTTTAGTCCCAATCCACATACATTGTTATACCCATATGGTTCAGTCCATATTTCTTAGTTCAGTCATCTATTTTAGTTGGGAGACATCAGTAATAGGGAAATGGTGTATCCAGTTCTCAGTTGACTGCAATATAGAGTAACAAGGGTGGGTATCAAGTAGGTATATTAGGGTAGGTAATACACCAGTAGTGGGGCACGAGTTGGTAATCCAAGACACGTACCCTTTTGTGTAGGTATAGAGATTGTATACCAAAGAGGAACACCTAGCCCACTTAACTCGTAATTCAAATTAGTATAGACACGAACCCAAAGCCCTAAAAGAACAAGAATGTAATTTACATTAGTTGATTCACTTATTGACATGGAAATTCACAAAACAGGTTGGAGACCTCGATCTAGCACTTGACAGTTCCAGCAGCACAGGACCACATGCAAGTATACCTTGTCTTTCTTTACAGCTTTATTTACATGCATTGTTTTTCATTATTCAGTCTCTTTCATTTATAGCTGACATGTGATTTTTCATAGTAGCTCGCTTCATTGATACATATCCCTTGTTCACAGTTAGCCCTTGTGTTTTATTTGTCGTATTCACACTTGTGTCTCGATTTAGTCGTGTCATGGGTCGAGAACTCATAAACTGAACTACTATACCTTCTTGTCTTGAACTCTTGAAGCTAACCTGCGAGTCCACATTAGGGACGAGGGTTAGTAGTATTTGGGTCCACACCTGCGAGTCCATACTAGGGGCGAGGGTGATTCTCGAAGCTAACCTACGAGTCCATACTAGGGGCGAGGGTTAGTAGTTGTTCAAACCTGCGAGTCCACACTAGGGGCGAGGGTTTGAGTATTCGATTTAGTTATCCGTTGACATCTTAACATGAGTTCTCTCGTCTTCGTCCAGCAGTTCAAAGATTCGTGTTTTATCACTGTTTAGTTTTACTTGTTTATTTCTGGATTTTCTTCATGCATGATAAACTGTTAGAAAGGCTCGTCTTTATGTATCTTGCAAGTCCTCTGAGGACCTGATGATCTCTTCAGGTTTAGCCGAGTTTGAGTCAGGAGCAGACGAGAGGTTCGAGTCAGCATCAGACCGCAGTGCTTTGCAGTTGAGGTCGCCTTGACTAGCAGGTTGTATTCAGATAGTATAATTCATGTATTTTTCTCTTTCCGTCTATTGGTAGTGGATTTGTGTCCACCGGATGTGACATTGATTCTTGGAGACATTCAGTTATATTCATTATTGCTCAGTTTCATGTCTTATTCATTGATCTTGGTTGTGACTTGATTATTCTGTGGATGAGATATAGATTACCATGAGATTCTAGACTGCCATGACTCGTGTATATTAGATAGTGTTCTACCGTCGACACTGCAGCGTAGGCTGGGCTTGGACATGATTCGTATCCGAAAAGCGGGTGCGGGTCGTGACAAGTTTTTTGGTGGCCCATGCAGGTCAACGTTAATTACTTCGGTTACGTCACTGTACCGTTGTGAGCCTGCGAGTAGGATTAGACACTTAGGATCTCATCCACATGTTTTGCCTTATTATTGGTCTCTAATCCTTGATTACATTGAATCCTCGACTTGCATCCAGCTTGAAATTTTTTAACGGCTAAAGTGTTTTCTTTTGTTACAAGTAAGATGGACTCTCAAGACAGGAACAATGCTCCCCTGAACACACCACCGGTTGCAGGAGGCTTCTTCACATACATGACCCCACCAACACAAGGAGGCCAGCTCACTCATATGGGCAATCCGCCACAGCCGCAGCTTTCGAGGTTCCGTAGAGACGACATTCCACCACCCCCGTAATTTCTACCGCAGACTCCACAACCAGCACCCGTTCTGCTCCCAGCATCTGTTCCATCCCCAATACAAGCCCTGCATCCAGCATGTGTTGCACATCCAGTACCAGCCATGCACCCCGCACTAGTGATGTACCCAGCTTTTCCCATGCATCCGACACCGGCGATGTATCCAGCTCCTACGATGTATCCAGCACCTGTTCTGCCTCCGCTACCCGTACTGGACAATGTCACACTCCTCGGGATCTTCCAGCAGTAAGTCAACATGTTCTGCGATACTTTGAGAGAAGCTCTTCAGATTAGAAATGCTCCCCGACAGTGCCCTAGAACTTCCAAGAACTTCATGGACCTCAGGCCCAGGGAATTCTATGGGACATAAGGGATTCTCTACGCTGACGAGTGGTTGGAGAACGTTGAACGATACCTGAAGATGGACCGAGTCCCAGAAGATCTGAAGATCGAGACAGCTAGTGGACAGCTTTTCGACATCGCGCGGACGTAGTACCAAAGCGAGCCCCGATTTTCTACTCCAGACGTGACTTGGGAGGAATTCAAGCGACTGTTCAAGAAGAAATTCTATCCACACGTAGCACGAAAGGCGTTGGTGAGTCAGTTCGAGCACCTAGAGCAAGGCAACCACACCGTCGACGAGTACACATCAGATTTTTCTCGCCTCAGCCGTTTCGCAGAGAGTTTGGTCAGCTTTCCTGAAGACAAGGCACGACAATTCAGGAAGGGACTATCTCACGAGATTTGTCTAGCCATCGCCACCAGTCGAGCCGCCACTTACGAGGAGATTCTGGAGGTCGCCCAAGCTGTAGAAGAAGAGCTGAACCACAAGCCAAAGAGGAATCGAGACGCATTCGGAGGAGGTAACAATCAATCAATACCGGCAAAACGTCCCAACATTCCAGGAAAGACCTCAACACAACCGTATCAACAGCAGCCACGAGCAGCCCCACGTCAAGTCCAAGATGTTCCCACCTACCAGTATTGCTCGAAGAAAGGCCACACTCAAGAAAATTGTCGCGACAGATTAGGGTTGTATTGGACTTGTGGATCCAACCAACATTTATCTCGAAATTGCCCGAAGAGGAACGCGAGTGCCACACCAATACCGACCGCAGAAGGAGGGCAAGTTTTTGCCATGATCATGGAGGATGCGGCGACACCACAAGGAACGAATGGAAAAAAATTTCAGTAGATTATAGTGGTAGCATTAATAATGGGTACTATATTTGATTTTGACTTGCAAGGATTCACAATAATTTTATAGCAAACTGTTAGTCTACTCTTTCTAGTAGACCGTAGCTTTATTAAATTTCGAGGACGAAATTTTTTTAAGGGGGGTAGAGTTGTCAACCCCTTGACCAAATTTTCTCCTATTTATTAAAATTTTTATACCATTCTTTATTGTCTCATATATATAATTGTTATGCTTTATATTTTTGTTTTACTTAAAATATCAAGAAAGGGACCAAAGGGGTAATAAGGGTTTTAGCAGGGGCTATAGTGCAGTTTTTCATAAATTCGAATTTTCCCCTCTGGCCGTTTGAGAACTCGACCATTGAAGATAGCAGCAATCAAATGCAAATTGATTATCTCAATCCATTAGGAATTGAGATGAAATTCAACTATATATATAGAGAGAGGGAGCAGTTAGTTCTCTCACTTTTCCCACATCGAAACCCTAAGAAAACTACCCTCACCTTCGCAAGCCGTTCCCCTTCGAGTCTGCCCACGCGCCACCATTAGCCTACAGAAATTCTTTATTAATGTATGGTCTAAAACACCTTCCCATTGAGTATATATGCTACGTGTTTGATAATATTACTAGGAAGGGCTGTGTACATAGGGAAGACTGGTACAGACCTATGTTATCGAGAATGGGTGGGATTCGTGTACTCGTATTTTGGTTAGGCACTAGTACTGTAAATGTTTCCTACATGTTCAATTCGTGGGCGTTGATAATTTGAATACCGTATCTTATAGATACAGTTGGGTCGATTCGGCTTATAAAGTGTTTGGGATTACATATATGTGTTTAGGCACAGATGTGTTGTTCCCTGCGGGGACCAGGGACTTGTGTCCACCAGGGGTATGCTAGAACAGAGGATAAACAACTAGTACAGATGACACATTGGGTATCACGTATCCGACTTGATACTCGGGTCTCAGAATCGAAGAGTATAGATTAAAAATTCAACTTGAATCTGAAGGTGCATCCGAAAAACATTCCTTTTGTAATTTTGCTTTTATGGTTAGAAACGTATGCACGATCTCAGATTAGGTTGTATGTTATTCCTTAAAAACTAAGATCCATATCTAATTAGCTAAAGGAATTCATATCATTTGATACCGGTATCATGGCAGTCTTCTATGGTAGCTGAAAATGTATAATTAATGTAATATCCTATGAGAAGAATCAGACACATCAGTTCTTAGTATCTATTTTGCCCTTTTATTCCCTTCAGTATAATGTATTCAGTATTCCGAAACCAAGGGCAAGCAGTGCAGTGGCATGTTAGTACTACTTAGATGTTCTAGAGTTTCTATTCTTTTTGCCCTTTCAGTTGGTGTAGGCATCTATGATTGCATTTTCTTCTATTAATATAGCCTTCAAACATAGGAGTGGACATGGGGTATCTCGATTCCTAGGGAGAATCAAAGGTTGTAGGAGAAAGGGTATTATACGTGAATGTGATATATGGTATCAGATATCAGGGTGTGCCCAATGGCCATATAAGGCAATGATAAATCCTGTACAATAGGATATGGCTTTTGTCAATACACATAAATGTAGGATCGTTGAGCACCTCTAGAGGGGGGGTGAATAGAGTGCGTGTGTGCAGCGGAAATATAATCACCAATTAAAAATTTAAACTATGGCAATGATGTAAGAGTAGTAAGTAAAGATAGGAGAATCAAACTCAATAACACAGCGATGTATACTGGTATCCCTCTGAGAGGACTAATCCAGTCTCGAGTACTCTTGCTCGATGTTAATCCACTAAAGGCACAAGCTTTAACTAAGTGCTTGCAACTCTTACACCACCGTGCTTGTTGACGAGTGCACGACCAACTCCAACACACACCGTGCTTGGTGACGAGCGCACGGCCAGCTCCACAACGAGAATTTGTTGTTGAAACTTGACGACCTCTTTACAACTCTGAATAACCAAAAGACTTCTAAATCAATCTGATAGTACTGGCTTTTGGCTAAGAGAAGTATAGGTGAGATTTGAAACTTTTAGATCACTAGAAAACACTTGAATGAATAGAGAAGAGAATGAAGAAAATGAATTGATGATTTGAAGTGAAAAGTTCTTCTCTATTTATAGGTGTTTTCACCAACCGAACTCGGGCAGAACTCGGACAGAGTTCGGATGCAAATATCTCGCAAAATAGACGTTGCTCGCAGATTTGGAGGCAACTGAAGTTTGAATACAAACTGACCGAACTCGGTCAGAGTTCAGACCGAACTCGGGCCGAACTCGGCTAGGAGTTCTGTCAGGAGATATTTTAAAATTCTTTTGTAAAAACAGTTTTCAAACATGTTTTTGGTTATTTGTAAAATCATTTGAAAAGGAATATTTTCGAAATACATTTTTGAAATATTTGTAATCGAAAATATGAAAGGGTAAAAGTAGGTTTTGAGAAAGGAGGACAATTTTAACCCTAAGCCAGTAATACCATAATTGATTTTACAAAGTAATTCCTAGACTCAATAAAATGTAAAATACAGAATGAAAGTAAAAAAAGAGTCTTCAGAAGTTTTGATGACTTTGACGCTTGGATTTATGCAGTACATCGTCCGTTGAATATGATTTCATGCATCCTGAAATAGTTAGCAGCATTTTCTATATTTTGTGTATGGACTAAAGTATAAGTTGATTATCGAAATCGGGTGTGACCATGGAATGGGCCAACAATAAATACCATCTTGAGTACAAACCTTATGTGCAATATCCAACAGGTAAAGGTTGCGATCAAACACTGTTTGGACATATTTGTCAGTGTGACAGTGATTGGGTAGTGTCTGGAAAATAAGGAAAACCTGAAGTATAACCACACATGAGAATAAGGGGGGTAATGGCACAACTAAGTACTGTATTTTTGTTGCTGCTATTGAGGATTCTCAGTTACCCCTCGTTTAGACTGCAGGACCAGAAGTAGGTATCACCATATTCCCTGAGTACACCCTAGGACTTTGAGTGCCTATAGTACCCGGACACAGGAGGGTGCCAACTGTGATGGAAATAAAAGAAAATCAACTATTCTGGATCTGGTTTCATGTTTGTAATTTGGCACATTTGGTTTAAGATATATTTATTGTAGTCTTATTCGAGTTTGTACTTAATAAGGAGAGTAACCAGGTTTCAGCCTCAAATTGGGAGGTGTCAGAAGTAATACAATTATCATACTGCAAAGGGATATCTATATGAAGTCTATATAGTTGGCTTCATTTTAACTAAAGTTAACATATGCAGTTGTAGCAGAAGCTCGACATAAGTAAAATAGCAAGACCAGACATACACATGAGTATCTTGGGATTCAAATAGGTTCAATGGTATGGGTGGCGTTCTAATGTCCAAGGAAGCTCGAGTGTCTACTCTACAGATAGCATTAGAGGAAGAGAGGAGACATTATCAATTACCTGTCAAATAAGGATCCAAAGGGGAGTTGGAGTACTGTAGAGAGGTAGGCCTACTTGTTTGTATCTGTCCCAATTGTTAGAGTTTATTTATTGTTCAGTCCCTGCTGAACCTTTGGTTCGGTTAGTACTACTTTAGCATTTCAGTCCTATAGGTTAGTGTTCAGTCCTTCCATTTTAATGTTTAGATGATATTTCAGTTTCAGTTTTCACTTGTTACAGTCCACACTCAAATGCATCGAAAGCAGGGACTGTTAGTTGTTCAGTCCTTGTGTGGCATGGTATCAGTTATTGCCATGATGTTTTGTCCTTGTTTGCTTTTTATTTAGTCCCAATCCACATACATTGTTATACCCATATGGTTCAGTCCATATTTCTTAGTTCAGTCATCTGTTTTAGTTGGAAGACATCAATAATAGGGAAATGGTGTATCCAGTTCTCAGTTGACTGCAATATAGAGTAACAAGGGTGGGTATCAAGTAGGTATCTTAGGGTAGGTACTACACCAGTAGTGGGGCATGAGTTGGTAATCCAAGACACGTACCCTTTTGTGTAGGTATAGAGATTGTATACCAAAGGGGAACACCTAGCCCACTTAACTCGTAATTCAAATTAGTATAGACACGAAAGCCCTAAAAGAACAAGAATGTAATTTATATTAGTTGATTCAGTTATTGACATGGAAATTCATAAAACAGGTTGGAGACCTCGATCTAGCACTTGACAGTTCCAGCAGCACAGGACCACAGGCAAGTATACCATGCCTTTCTTTACAGCTTTATTTACATGCATTACTTTTCATTATTCAATCTCTTTCATTTATAGCTGACATGTGATTTTTCATAGTAGCTCGCTTCATTGATACATAGCCCTTGTTCACAGTTAGCCCTTGTGTTTTATTTGTCGTGTTCACACTTGTGTTTCGATTTAGTCGTGTCATGGGTCGAGAAGTCATAAACTGAACTGCTATACCTTCTTGTCTTGAACTCTTGAAGCTAACCTGTGAGTCCACATTAGGGGCGAGGGTTAGCAGTATTTGGGTCCACACCTGCGAGTCCACACTAGGGACGAGGGTTAGTAGTTGTTCAAACTTGCGAGTCCACACTAGGGGCGAGGGTTTGAGTATTTGATTTGGATATCCGTTGACATCTTGACATGAGTTCTCTCGTCTTCGTCCAGCAGTTCATTTATGCGTAGTCAGTTCACAGATTCGTGTTTTATCACTATTTAGTTTTACTTGTTTATTTTTGGATTTTCTTCATGCATGATAAACTGTTAGAAAGGCTCATTTTTATGTATCTTGATAGTCCTCTGAGGACTTGATGATCTCTTCAGGTTTAGCCGAGTTTGAGTCAGGAGCAGACGAGAGGTTCGAGTCAGCATCAGACCGCAGTGCTTTGCAGTTGAGGTCGCCTTGACTAGCAGGTTGTATTCAGATAGTATAATTCATGTATTTTTCTCTTTCCGTCTATTGGTAGTGGATTTGTGTCCACTAGATGTGATATTGATTCTTGGAGACATTCAGTTATATTCATTATTGCTCAGTTTCATGTCTTATTTATTGATCTTGGTTGTGACTTGATTATTCTGTGGATGAGATATAGATTACCATGAGATTCTAGACTGCCATGACTCGTGTATATTAGACAGCGTTCTACCGCCGACACTACGGCATAGGCTGGGCTTGGACATGCTTCGTATCCGAAAAGCGGGTGCGGGTCGTGATAGTTATGCTTACTGGCGTAGCAAAATTCTGACAATATGATTTAAGGAAGACATGTATGGTATCAGGTTATATCTTAAATTGGTTCATTTCTTTTGAACAGAGTAGCAAGAACAGATTTTATCATTATTTCTTTCTTGTCATTATTTCTTGTATTACCATTTCTCCTTATCTTAATTAACTCTGTTCTAATTACATCAATCACCTATCTCGTAACTATTTCTATCGGATACACTTGATATCCTTGAATCTCCATATTTCTTCACTTTGGAAAGGACGAAGAAGTAACGTAAATCATCTAACTTAAAAAGGACTTAATTTGTTATCTTATGATAATCTTGGTAGGAATATAATATGATGGACCTTGATATAGGTTTGGGATAGAGATGCGACTGAGATTAAAGATAAAATCAAGCGATTTATATTATCAATTTAGAAATGATCACACTTAGAGAAATATTTTGGGTATGAATAATTCATAGATATATTTCATAACTGATGATGATATTCGAGATCGACTCAGTTTTTGAGGACTGGATAATTTTCGGTTATTGATTCTTAAGACGTTTCACTTTAAGGCTATGATGTTAAACTTAGGGATTTAGTAATGGGGAGAGATTTTAACTGTATTTGATGACGATAAAAAATTGAACAAGATATTGTAAGAAAATGGCTAGGAACATAGAGAACACAAAAATTTTAAGTTATAAAAATTTAGAGATTTTGTGAAAATTTTAAATTTAAGGAGAATAATATTTGAAGGTGTACGTTAAAAGAAATATGAAGGTTGATTTCATAATGGAGAATAAGTTTTATAAGGCCTAGTGGTTTTAGATTTGAATAATACAAGAAGAGTAATTTGAACAAGTTCCAGGATTTCATAAAACTGATTTAGAGGTTTCGGATCCAATTTAGGACAATGTAAAAGAATTTGTTATGATGATTAAGTGGTTAGTGTTGATTCCTAATAAGAAGGGTATGCTTCATGAGTAATATTTTGGAATTTAGGAAATTAAGCCTATGTTAATCATGACAAGGTCCAATCTTCATGACGGAAGGGTATAATTTTGGTGGTAGTCATATAAAAGTTGATTTTCATATTGGGACTTGTGAGAAAAAGATATGATTAGCAAATGATGATCAGAAAAACTTGATAGTATCAGAGAGAGATGATTAACTTGACTTCCCTATGAAACCTTGTCTTTTGTTTTCCCTATCAAAAAGAGGAAAATTGACTTATTCCGCATCCTTGAATCATCCTTTAAGTTTTCAATATCGTTCAACCCTAACTTCCTTGATCGCGACCAATCGACTTTCGTCATCTTTCTTAACATACCAATATCATGGGTCGTACCCAATTGAATTAAATTTAATTATGATATGGATTTCCATCCTTGGATGCTCCTGCTCAGATTTCGATGACATTGTCCTGCATCTGGCCCAAATCCTAATTTACCAGAAATTGATCAACTTAGATCGTGTCGAGACTAAATTTTTTTTGGATTTCAATGCTATTGCCACTCGTGCTTTAACTTTCGATTTTATTCATCTTTGGATTTTAAATACTCGTGCCTAAACTCTTTCCAACCATGATTTGATTTCCTAAATCATATCTAAATTCCTTGTGATTAGTCGTGCCTAGATGACCTAGCATGACTAAGACGACTTTGAATCCCTTGATCGTGATTTTAACGACCATAACTATACATTTTACCTTGCCTCTAAATTGTTAATATATAATTTTGTTCATATCGCGATTCTATCATGCCAAAATCACTCGTCGTGCCTGAATAATTTTGAAATGTTTGTCCTGATCGTGCAAAACTCGTCATTCCTTGATCGTGCCTAAGATATCGCCTAAACCTTTTATCCTATTTTACTACCACTACCAACCTTTAATTTCGAGGAAGAAACTATTGAGGGTAGATTTGTAACTACTACTTTTCTAGAATAAGGGTATTTTGGTAATTGTGTAATTTTTTAAATTATTTTATTAATATTTTTAGTTGTTGTTTTTTGTGATAGTGGTTCTCTTGGTTTAATCTTAGATAACTATGTTTAGAGACTAACCATGATTAGAAGACTTAATTATCATTTAGATTTGAATTTTGAGATTAAATCTCAATTATGAAACTTCTTAAATTTATTTTAGGGTTTTTAATATATTGCTTTTTGGGCTTTTTGCTAAAAGGCTTTAATTTGACTTAAGTTGAGTGGCCTGGTGACTAAACCCTAACCCTAACCCTAACCCTAATTCTAGCACATAGCCGGCCAAACACAGACCCCCCCTCCTATATAACATATCACATAGCCTCAAGCCTCCATTACAAACCCTAATTTTTCCACCTTCCTCAAAGTAGCCTATTTGTCTCATCTCTCATTCGATTTAGACCAAAAGAATTGCGTTGCGATCCTTGGGAGGAGAAGAAGTTGCTGGAGGGTTGCTAGCAAGGAATTGGAGGCTTTGGATCGTAGGAAATTGGTGTCGAGGCATTTGGAGGTTTTTTGCATTGACATTTCGACTCTCAATAGGTAAACGCTTTTAAACTCCTTTAAATCCTGATTTTTTTCATAGAAGCATGCATCTGGGTACCCTAGACCTGTAGATGTAGTTTGGTTAGATTTCGTGTCCGTTTGATATATGTATCGGATGCGTTCCGGTGTATGTTAACATGTGCTTGATGAAATGCCTCTTAGAAATAAAAGTTGTTCTTTTTTCAAAACTAATTTCATATACTTGTAGCCCTATATGAGGGGATTCCAAAACATTTTTATTTTTTGACACTATTTTTGTGTCCAAACAGGACACGAGGACGTAGCACGAGGTCCCGTGCATAGCCCGTGTACTGTCCTGCATCCTGAGTGTCATAACTCGATGGATACGACACGGTTTGGCGTGAAATTTTGTGGACACATGGGGGCAACCTCTGCCCACGTGCTCGTAAAATTTTATGAAGTTTCGTTGAGTGTGCACAAAGATATCGTACCTGCATTGATTCGACTGACACCGTGCACACGCGCACATCCTGTAACGCCCGTTCCGCAAGACGCATTACGCTGAGACGTTGACTCAAAGAGTCATGTTGACCGAATGAAAAGTATCGATGCGAATCGATATGAGAGTTACGTTGTCCCGAGCAATGCATTGATCTAAGTCGATGCGAAGAGTTGCATTGTCCTAAAGGAATGCATCGAGTTGAATAGATGCGAAGCGCTG